>JARJDZ010000863.1:0-28190 GCA_030264555.1 Aleochara sp. GC000083
ATCTAGCCCTGAATGCTACTGATAGATCATGATCTCTCTGGACCGAATTTACCCGAAAGAGCGTTTCATTCCGAGCGTTACATACCAGTTCGATTCACTCCCTATAATTTTTTGCACAGCGCGCCTGATTCGCAGAAGGAGGAAAAAGTCGTCGGAGTCATGGCAGTGAATTCGAAGTGATTCGGAAGTCTCAACGACGCCAGTCACGAATTCACACTTAACTTTTCATGAGCCGCTGGGAGGACAAACGTGCAGAAAACTCTCGACGCGCAGAAGATGAAGTCACTTCCGTCCCCTCTCGCCAGCGCCGAGGACTACTTCCGCCGGGAGGAGATGATCGAAGCCATCGACGATGATTATAGATTATCTACTCGTTGATGACGAAGTCTCAGACACAAAAAGAGCGAAGCAATAGGCTGCATCGATGTCCCACCATGGATGCAACATGTCCGAAACTCTCACCGGAAGTTTCCGCTCATTATATTAGCTCGTTTGCAATCCGAGGTCAAAGGAGGATCGAAGCCAATATGTTCACCAGCGAAACTAAGTTAATAGAACTTGGTTCTTGCAATTACGATCTTCCCCACCGCACAAAATAAGTAAGGGAAATTCAATTTTTCCCGAACCTCATTACAAGTGAACAGGACATGAGAATGTGAGCTAATAAGGAGTTCGTTTGCTATGAAGACGAAGGCGCATGCTGTTCGATGGCATATTAAGCAAATATTAGTTCACATTCGCCGAGATAATTTGCACTTTGCAGCTATCAGCGCGTGTGAACGTCTCAGCCATCATCCGTACTAGCAGGCACACTGGACGGCTACCAAATAGCTTGGGTCCTTATTTAGTCCTATTGTAGATATTCTCGAACAACATGCCACGAGCTTGAGCGTCTCGTGCATAAGGATCTCCCATACGCCATTTGAATACCCATTATGCAGACGTTCGCTCGTTGATGTTGGGTTATGCTCATTTCACGTCTACTTAACATAATATTGCATAAAGTTAGCACATGAATGAACAATAGCTTGGGTGTAATTTGCCTCTCGATATGGCGAATAAAACAAATAGATCGTTTTCCTGGATAAATCTACCGCATTTTATATCACCAATTCAGAACTTTATGAAAATCGAAATTGAGAATTAATTTACTACCACTTTAAAGTAGTTTTTGATGTTTTATGTGCATTATTGAACTTTATAGATAAGCAAAGTTAGAAAATGGATTTGATTTTATGTTTTCAGTTCAGCGAAAATTTGCATTTTCAGGTTCCCCATTTTGCATGTTCAGATTTTTCCGTCACTTTGATCACTGACCAATGATATTTTTTCGTATAAATATAGTAAATGTCCTTTGAATCATCTAAATTACTTTCGGAGGACTAAGAATTTTTGAAAAGTCAGAACACCCAATTGTTTGCAGCACAACTATTTTTTTACACTTGCAATTCGCAATCGAAATTTTGTACTTCAGAATCTATGCGATGCAAATTTGGAAAATGTTCATCAAGACCTAAAATTTAGTTATAACTTTAAATAAATTTACCCAACCGTTTAGAAGATATACGCAGTTAAATGGGCGAAATAAAAAATGCGCAAGTTTTGCATCTTCAGTTACTGAATTTTGCAAGTTTTGGTATTTAAGAGTTCCATACAGATTTAGATACATGACCAGTTATTTTTTCATCAAAATATGGTAAATGTCCTTTGCATGATTCAAATCAGTCTGTTAGTTTCGGAGATATAATAATTTTTGAAAAGTCAAAACACCCATTTTTTGCAACAGAAATAATTTTATACACACTTGCATTTCCTTAAAAACGAAATATTGTTGTTTCGGAATCTATAAAATTAAACATTTTTACTCTTGTTTGAATATACGTAATAAACTCTTCCTATCCCACAAATCTAATAAACAATCCAGTGTCATTTCTTCCAAACTTTTTACATTTTTTTGTTTCGTTGCTTACCTCATTCCTCGTTCATTCTTTCTAAGTTTCTCTAGTTTTTGAAGATTTTTATATCCATTATTGAACTCTAAGAATTGACAAAGTTATAACCTTTGTTTTTGTTCTCCTGTTTACAATTGGTGGTTGATATTGATAGTTAAGGATCAAACACATCAAAACACCCATTTTTTCATGCAGCATTTTTCTTGCATTTCCTTAAGAGCGAAACTATATTTAAGATATGTTTGAAAATAGAATGGAGGATTTAGTACAATAAATCTTCTCCAATCCCACAAATTCAATAAACAATCAAGAATCCTTCCTTCTACACTTTTTACATTTCCTCTTTCGTTGCCTACCTCATTCCTATTTGATTCTTTCTGAGTTTCTTGGTGGAGCAATTTTCGCAAGGCGTCTAGCTCCAAGTGAGTGCACACAACATACATTCACACAAGTCGTCATCGAAGGAAGTCCTGGCTGTTGTGCGATTCAAAGCCAAGAGTCCTGTAAAGGAGGAAACTTGCGAACGTTCAACACGCCAAATTGCACTTGAATGCATCGGACACTTAGCACAAATGCAAGGAGTTTCCAATTTGTTAAATTTGCCATCCGCTACCACACCTCCTCCTTCATGGCGTTAACTACGTTCAATAGTTCTTACAAAAATATGTTATCTCTGTGAAAAATCAATATAAAGTCGCTTTTTGTCTGCATAGAATTAAAACAAATAGGGCAAAATTGTTATTGTTATCCGGTACTCAGTGGACCCACTCGTACTGATCGCGAACGGGAGAGCGGCTTTTTGTTTTTTTTTTAAACTTTTGCATGAATAATTTATGTGCGATGATAAAATATGCAGATGCTTGTGTAAACTCACTTCGCTGCCTGGTTACAAAAACGGGTAGAAAATACAATGTAATAATATACAATATTATAGCAGCTGCCTGACTCGGTCGCATCGAAGGAAAAATGGAGTTTATTATGTTGCCTCTTCGGATTTTGTTTGCGTTCATCCGAAATCACCTAAAATAATATAATTTATTGATACCACTAGCGACATCTCTTGACGGTTACTATCAAGCAAATTCAAAATTTAACAATTTTAAGATTTAAAACAATTTGTAAGCCGTAACAGTACATGGATAGGTGCTCAAACACTCAAATCCTTAATGTGACGTCCGGTGTTCAACGGTTTGTTGCAAGTGGTACAAAATCTACTCCACTCGTCGGCGATTCGAGGAAAGCCGGAAAATGTAAAACGGTGTACGTAAACAAACTCCGGACATAAATCTGTGGAGCGAAGCAAACAACAGGAGGGCACGAGAAGCCCACAATTTCTACTTGTATATTTGTGCACTAAATGGCCATGGGAATGGAAATGTGCGCACAGCGGCGGTTAAGATATCCACATGCTTTCGGTCTTCCGGTTTCCGGAAGGAGTTGAAGCAGCAACCGCGATTGTATCGCTCGTAGCCGCCTCTTAAGCATCATATCATCACATGGTCGCTTTTCAGTGTACCTCTAATCTCAACAGAATGTCTCACTAAATGTTTAATCATGGCAATGAGACAAAATTTTTACACGTAAAAAATTGCGAAAATAGTTATTTCATAATTTTATTATTTGTTTATTATTATCCCATGGTAGTCCAAAAAGTTGCGCTTTCCTCTAACATCCTACTTTTTTGCAATGTTTCATAGAAATCTAAATTTTGATTTTTAAATCTCTGCAATTTTAAAATTCAGATGCGATTGTAAGTTTTGAAAGTGTACGGAAATTATATGAATAAAAAATTTACATTTTACTCTATATTTAAATTCTAATACTGAAAATTATAAAGCAAATACTTGCAAATACAATTTAACTAAAGTATTCATCCACAAAAGGTAATGATAATCAACACGACAAAACAGGCAGCATTTTAAAGATAACTCAGAAAATACAATATTTCGCCTTTAAGTTAATATATTTGGATCAATTAACTTCTTTTAATAAGTTGTAGGCAATCTTATCTATAATTTACATGATAAAACTTAGATTACAATATAATTTCCCCTCAATTTCCTCTAATAACATCAACCAACTGAAGATGTGACCAATTCAGCAACGTCAGAATTAGATGATCTAACAGTTAATTGCATAGTTACTCCTTCAGAAAGGGCCAATTTCGCACGAACCAAGATATCAAATCCACCACGGAACAGTCCTAAAAAAATATTTTGATTAATAATTATAAAAGCGAACGCCAACAAAGGAATAAACTTACCGGCAAGAAGTAAAGTATGTGTTGTCTTTCCCTCTTGCACACGATCAGTTTGCTCACACGGTTGCAATCCCAAGAACTGAATGATATTCTTGACTGCCTCATCCAAAGTATTCATCGTGCTTAAAGAGTATGTATCGTCCATTTCTTCCATGTTGTTGGCAGCATCTTCCCAAGCCAAGCTCCAGTTGGCCTTGTTCACTCGTTGGATTTGATCGCCCAACGTGATTTCAATATCTTCAAGCATGTACTCATCCTGGTAGCTATCATCCGACTCAGGAAGATTCGTCGCTGGGTCGCAATCCTTCACATCGAATTTCATCACCGCCCCAAACGTAGCGACTGTTGCAGACAAATCCGAAGGGAATTGAAGTACAGCAAAAGTTGATCCGGTTTCATTATAACATAATTTTTCGCACGGAATAGTGCTAACGATGCGGTATCCTTCACTGATATCCAGCTGTACGCGGACATTTTCGAGGAGGACATCAGGTAAAGTGTTGAGACAATCAAATTGCAGCACGAGGAAGTTGGCATAACAATGCTTAATACATCGAACAACGTATTCGGTTTCGGATTCAGTAAGCTCAACAACTTCTGAGCTTCTGAACAGTGCGCCTGCTTGCTGAATGCCAGGAATAGCAGATAATTTTGCAGCATAATTCTCCTCGCGGGTCAATTGCATTTGTTTCTTTTGTGTTGAATTATTAGTAGCCAACATTCCTTCTTGCAAATGTGATTTCTGACTTGCAATCTCATCTTGAGTCGGTACTGCTTGCAGTGGAACTGATTTCAGATCAAACGGTTTCTGGGTATCTCCCTGAACGTATTCACGAAGAGAACGCTCCAATGAAGCAATCGAAACCTGGGGGCTCTGAATAATGTAATTTTCGTATAGTCCCGGATCGGAATAGGAGAGAATGTTGCTGTAGTAAGTCGCACGATCACGGACTTCATCATCAGTGTCCATTTGACAACGGGCAAGTAATACTAAAATATTATCCAGGAGATCTGGACATGTTGCACCGAATTGTGCCATGGCCGAAACTGCTGCAGCCCTGAATGTTGGATTCTCCAAGATGACACGATTATAGATGAAACGAATGTATCTAGAGGGTTGTTTTGTGCGTGGGCCTTCTTTGCCCAACAAGTGCAGAATTCGCACCGCCAAAGAAGTATGCTCGCAATCCTCAATAAATTCGCATAAATGAGCAAGTCCAGTTTCCTTCGCCTCTGGATTATCTTCGATGATCGTAATGATCGTATCCGCAATGGAAGCCTTGTATTCAAGGCCACCTTCATCACGAAGCATAGCTGAGAGGAAGCTCATCAAAACGCTATGCTTTCGTGGAAACTTCAACGACAGTGCTCTGATGGCCTGAACGACAACAACTTTGAATTCATCGCTGATCTCCGAAACAAATGTAGAAATTTGCTTCATAAGGCGCTCCACGGACGATTCGGCTCCCGTTTTCAGCAAGGTTGTAATTGCTAGGGTCGCAATAGAGCGATTGGAGTCCGTTATGAGGTTCTCCAAGTCCATGTTGCAAGCGGTTACAGCAGACAGGTGACTGATTGCGACTTGGTTCAACGTTCTTACTGCAGCAAATCTCAGTGTAGCCTTTGGAGAGCCACAGAACAGTTGAAGAACAGTAATAGCGGGTGCCAATTCACGGGGAGTCGTCCTCTTGAGGTTTACAATCGCATGAGCGGCCTCGTAAATGACCATCTCCGATTTGTGACGAATGCAGCTCTCGATGAATTCGAAGAATGGGTAATCGTTGGAGCTCTCTTCTTCTTCCAACAGCTTGGCGGTCATTCGGATAAGCATGCAGACGGCGTAAGGAGACTTGAGAGAACTAACAGACTTGGTGAGCTTTGCAACCAGCTTGTTGACAGCCAAACGATCAGTTTTCCTTATATGGTATAATACTCCCAAAGCATGATATTGCACCATTACACTAAATTAAAATAATAAATTGAATTAAAATAATGTGGAGTGCAACTAAAGATAGTTTTACTCACTTGTCACTATTTACTGCCTCTTGTGCTTCATTAACATAGCGTTTGACAACATCATTGGCTTTTCGCATGATATGCAAAGAGCTAACAAGTGCAGCACTGCTTACAGCAGGATTCCTATCTACAATAGCTTGCTTCATGTATCTTTCAATTGCCTGCAGCATGGTTGCATCAGTAATACTGCATAATGCACGAATTGCAGCTGCTCTATAAAGATCCTCTTTGCCAGTCATATCCTTGGTCAATGAGGAAGTAACAATGATGACATCATCAGCCAAGGAACTCAACTCCTTGATTCCCAGATAAACCATTCTACGTAGGATTACATCTTGTGATTGGAAGAGTTTGGTCATTGCAAAGAAGCACTCTGTGGCTTCAGTAGCACTTAGTTGTTCTCCCTAATCAAAGAAATCATTTTATTCTGTTTATTTAATATAATGTTATATATCAAACCTGATTCAAGAGATACAAGATCATGGTCATAATTCTTGTGCATTTTTTCGGATTAACGGGTGTTTCATTGAACGTACGGCATTCTTGAAGCACAGCTGTCTTTTCCAACATTGCAAATAATGAGCCTAGAACAAAAATAACAAAGATTATTAATTATTACAGATGTATCGACAAAACATCAGATTTCATGATAAATATACAGTTTAGACATGCAAATTCTTATTACCATCTTCCTCCTCCTTTTTGTCTTTCTTGAAAGATCCCATATTGGGAGTATTTATGGAATTCTTCACAATTTATTAACTCTGTTTTAATAAAATTTAATTTGGAAACAGCAATTTTATTGCCACAAAACACCGACACGTCACGTTTCCAATCTGCCAATCCGAATCTCGTAGTACCTAAAACCACCATTAATGTCAAAATGGCGCTAGTGATCAATAACCACTAGCGGGAGTAATGATATTATTCCCTTACGATTTTTCTAACTAAATATGCGTAAATTTTAGTTTTTTGTACTTTATTGAAATTTCGTGGCAGTAAGTAACAATATCAATTGTTGCTAATTTTTAAATAATTTGTTAATGCGTAAGTAGTGACATCTATTTGGCAGTTGCAAAAGTTCTGCAAACTGCTCTTGCAGAAATTACTCTTAATTTCAATAAATATCTTAAGAATCTAGTTAAATCTCATGCTATTTCTCTAATTATGACAATATTTGTTTACATTATTGCAAATTATTACACTTTATTGGCAATAGTAGTACCAAAAACTACCACTATTGTTAAATGGCGCTAGTGTTCAATGGTATGAACTACAGTGATACCTCGATAATCACTGTACCCTCATATACAATTTTATTGAATGTGATTTTAAATTTGAACAATTAACGGGTAATTCCTATACCATATCAAAGTCAAATTGGTGAATTTAATTCGATGAAACATTGGAAATAAATACATGTCTCTGTTTGAATTCGTAACGATCTTTATTCATAAACGCCATTTTAAACCGTTGTTACGTAGAGAAGGTGAGGAAACGTTACTGTCTATTTAAACAATGCCTTTTCTTATATTTATCTTGATAACTATTGTTTCAGAACGTTTGTAATTAAACATTCTTTGTGTGTTTACGTCACGCACGGTCCATCGCACGCGTCGGATCTCTGAGCCCGAACACCAGCAGCAACAGTGGAAACGAGAGCTACCAGCGAATGTTTTGCTCATCGTGTTCGTGGAGTCCAAAGAGTCCGCCAACGAGAAGTTGGAAGCGTTGGAAGTGAAATCGTTGATAATTGGATAAGTGTCTACATATGTGAAACGAAGAACAGCCCTAAAAAAATTGGGATGCTTGATTTTCAATTGGCAATTCAGTGGGCTGGCTTGCAATGTTTATAGTTGTGCTTCATTAGCATTGCTTTATTTTCACGGAAGCGACGGAAGAAATATTGCTGCAGTAGCACAGCAGGCAACGCAAAAATAAGAGAAATGTGTGTCGCAAGGAGATCATCATAGCGACCAAAATACACGCTGGGTGACACAATTACCCATAAATGAAGAGATTGACTCATTCGGCTCATTGACGAGCTGGACGAAAGTGCTGCAGTGCATTATTCAACCAATTGCTACATGAATTTCTGCTGAAGTAAGTAAAAACAAAATGTATGCATGTGCTCATTGTTCTCTGAATTCTGTGCTCTAATTAGTGAAAGTGCTTGCGACTAACGTGTGGTTCGCAGACGAACAAAAGGTTAGGTTTCACTAACATATTATTGTTTGTTGTGATCTAGGTAGCTGCTTCTGGGTATACAATGTCCGTGCCAACGACGACGATAGAAACCGTGACGATTACGAGGCCCTTGAAGGTAAGCATTAAACGAGAACTGAGATTTATATTATGTGCAACATGTGCAAGAAGCTGATGCACGAATTTAAATCGCTGAAGGATGCGCATGACTATAATATGGCGATTTGGAGCAGTTCAGCGACGGCGCATTTTGCCACTGGAAGAACAGCAGGGTGTTGCGATAACATCCAATATTTCCGAAATCAATCAGTCAGAGATATATCTAGTAGCTGCTTAAAACAGATGTTTCCGACATTATTTCTAATTGTGTATCTTCAGGCTGCCAAGGGGGAAACTTGAATGTCCGTTGAAATATTGGGGTGATTGCAAGCTGGAAATGCCCAAGCTCGCTGGGCAATGAGAGAAGCCGATCGATTTTAATCGTGGCGTGCTTCCCGTGAACTTGTTGGGGGCTGGAGGCGCGGGTGGCGGTGGCAGAGGCGCGCGCGGGCGGAGGAGTTTCGCTGGATGCACTAGTGGCTAGTTCCCATAGGGCGCACAAACGGGCCAGGAGCTGTAGTCGTCAGCGTCACCCCCATTTCAACCACCCTAGTAGGACGCAAGTCGAGTCAAATTCAGTGGCGAAAAGTCGCTTGTTCGCATTCGCGCATCGCGTTTCGAATTGTGCCACATTCGTCCTCAATTAAGCATAATTTACCCCATCAGGACGACATTGAAGAGGTGCATTTGCTGGCGGTGTTGTTGGTTTCGCGCTGCTGGTGGTGGTTGGTGGTGGTGCTGTGTGCGTGTTGCAAATCTTCCAACCAAATCCAATTCAATCACGACGCACCTGGCGCAGACGACCATTGTGCAAATACAAAGCCAGAAAAATCGCTCATAGCGCACCTGCTTCCAAGGCGTAACAATGGCATTCAAAGCGTTCGCTGGCTCGTTTTGCGAATGACCACCCTCGTTTGAGTTGATCGCAGAGAGCTCTCTCAAATGTGTTATGCTGCTAGAGCGCGGATAACATTGCCGTCACCGCCGCCATCGTCTTTGCCGCCGTTTGGCCATCGCTTGGTGCGGCAAGCTCTGTGAATGCGCATAGATAGATAAGTGCTTGTGGCCGAAATCGCACCTAAAACAGCATTTAATGGCGGAAAATCAGATTGCACAGGTAATCACCTAAAAATGTTGCGCGTTGCCAACCAATCACGGGAAGTCATAGCTTAATTCTTGGTTTTCCTTTGTTTAGGTCGTTATTTGTTGGTCGAATCCATTAGAAAATCATTAAAAAGTATTTTTAGAACTCACATTATACGTTGAATCATAAACACTGCTTGTTCTGGTTGCTATTGACTCATGCCAAGTTGCTTCCAAAAAAATCAAAAGCAGTAGACAATAGAGATAACGCTACTATTCGAATTATTGTTTATTTGCCTTATTGGTATTCGTTTTCAATCGGATGATAGCTGCAACGTGTTCAATATAAACAATCATTCATAAATTATTCACATTGATGTGCAGTTGAAGTGAATGAATCAGCGTTCACTGTTTAAGTTCCATTATGAACACCAGTACTGTACAAGTGCAAGTCGCGTTTTATCCGGTTTTATCGCTTCAATTCTGATGATATCAAAGTTATCAGTAATTCTCGCTACTAAGTAAACGCGACAAGGTGCGCGGACCCACCTAGCATCATTTCAACGCCAAACGAGCGCTGATTCACATGTGAAAATGGGTCGAAAGTACGGCGAAGCGCATTCGATTACGAATTCCGTGCGTTACAGAAACGTGTGTTGTTTGTTTCCTTAAAACAATGGATTTATCTTGTACAACCAGGTCTCTAATTCGTTTTTGTTTTAGGTGATAGCTTTCATATGCGGCCTCATCGTCATCCTGCTCATGATAATGGGCCTGGCGTCCACAGACTGGCTGATGGCAGACGGCTGGCGGCAGGGGCTCTTCATGCATTGCATCGATGAAGGCGCTCCGCAGCCGCTGCCGTTCAACATGCAAGAGCCAGCTGGTTGTTATCGGGCTCGAGACGCTGCCTACATCACTGCCTCAGCAATCCTCTGCGTTATCACGCTGGCTACAGATCTGGCCGCGACGACGCTCACTTTTTTAGGCCTTCGCACCAAGGAGCACCATGCCAAGTATAAGTACTACCGATCAGCGGTTGTCGTCATGGGTCTTGCACGTAAGTTTTCAATTTTACTTCTAACATTCACTCATTAGGCTTAGTTAACTATGATGACGCATGAAAATCCTGCTGTTGCAATATCAGAATAGTTATTTCAGTTTATAGTTTTCAAGGTTTATTGGATCGTGTATATTGGGTTGCCTGTCTTATACAACTTTGAAAACTTTATTTACTACTTTAGTTGTTAGAGATATATCTTAACTTTTGGTCTTGTGACCTAAAAAGAGTTTCGATTCATCTCTAACAATTCTAAATTTGATTGTCTATGATGATTAATGTTTGGTTTGTTTTTTAGTGGTTGCAATCATAATGGCCCTGGTGATCTACCCCGTATGTTTTGCGGCCGAATTGAATTTGGGCAATCGCACGATATGGGAGTTTGGCTGGGCTTACGGGGTCGGATGGGGAGCTGCCATCTTCCTCTTCGGCGGCATCATCCTGCTGATGTGCGATAAGGAAAGCGAGGAGATCTACTACAAGGAGCGGAAGATCGTCCACCACGAGAACGAGGCGAGAGCCTAGTGGCCACATAGTCTGCCCGACGTTGTTCTCTGATCGTAAAAACGCGAACAAGGCGATCGGACGCGCGCACGCTGGCGACGTGGTGCAGCTGCTGGTGACGCTGCCGCAGTGCACGTCGACGTCGGCGCGAGGGGCGGCCGAACGACGATATCTCGCGTGATTGCATCAGATGCAAACGACGATATGAACAAGACGCATGAAGAACGCGCTTCTCTCTCGTGTTGTGAGTGTGTGTATGGTATGCATGAGCGAGCGACTGATGGGAATGAATGGGAATCGTGCGAACGATCTAAATTCGTAATAAATGCGCACCATAGACAGATCGAATGCATGATTATTTTCTTGTTGCGTATGGCCATGTGTGCTTGCGAGGCTGTGATGTTTATTGATCTTTTCGATTGGCGCGAGCAGCTGTTTCATTCACCGATTGCGTTGCTTATGGTTTACCACGATGCTTCAATTACCAGTCAAGCGCGCCGTGATCTTGTACATAATTTTATTACCATTATAATATTATTTACGTAATAGGACTCCTAAGTTGACGGCAGGTTTGATTATTATACGTTGTCTTTCAGTTCATAACAAGCTTTGGCGTATTCCGACAGTTTTCGTTCGTTTCTTGCGGTCCGTTACTGATGACAAGCTTTTCGCTCTCAAATGAACAAAATTAAGATATTGACGCAATGATGTTGCACATTGAGAATTTAATTACGAACGATTAATAGGAAAACATGGTGACAATGTGAATGAGTGGATGATCGCGAGACTGAGAGACAACCCGGGCAGGCTAGCTGTGTGTTCAATATAAGACTATTAAAGTACGAACTACAAAACGACTAATTAATATAAGTAAGTTGTAAGTTAGCACAAAATCGAGGAAGCAGTTGGTAATAAAAAAGGGAGGCGAGCTGAAGAAGTTTTCGTAACTGTAGGTCGGTTTGATGTTTCCATACATAAGGTCAGGCATTTGTTCATCAAACTTTCGTTCAATTTCTATCAATTCATTGCATTATCGAATACGAAGTAAAGTGGGCATCGACACGGCTTGCACCATTTGAAATACCAAAACGTAGATGTAAATTTAATGCAGAATTCACAGCCCACATGATGAGACTTGTTATGATGTCAATAATGTTAATTAATAGCTAGGAGTACGTTTATAGCAATTAGAGCTATATCTATAAAACATCTATTATATAAATAGTTGATTGATGTGTCATCTACTTGTTCCGCAAAGAAATATTCATTAATTGGGACGCGCATGTATTTCACATAATCAAACTGTTAGTATTTATATTTTTATGAACATATTTATGGGCATTATTCATCTATTTTGTAAGCATTCGTCAATGCAATCTGCTTGATTCTCCATATTCACCAAAAAGCAGCTAGAGATGTGTCAACAAATGGAGTTGAGAGGTAAATAATATTGCTAAACATATCGAAATCAAACATTTTAAAAGCGTGAACGAAACGCAATCATGATCCGTCTTTGTTGGTATTTATTGAGATTTAGTTACTTATTGATTAAGTAATATCTACATATTCTGTAATCGATACTGTGTACACTATATGAGGGTTATAATAATGCATGCATTCTGTTGATAAACGATTGATATGTCAGACGATTGGACCAAACGTGCAAATGTAGCAAACGCAATATAGAAAATGCGAGTGGCTGCGTGCAGTCGGCACTTCGTACGATTATAGGAACGATTACACAAGTCTCCAAAATGAAAAAGCCAAATTTTCGATAGCTACTTTGTAAGAGCTAACTAATAATCAGTTTGTTATTTGCGCTAGCAAAGATGACTTTACTGCCAGATAACATATTCCAGTACAGACAGATTCACAATAGTAATACTGGCACTTAAGTAACTGATCTTTTTATTTACTTTACTTCCAATATACATAAATATTATTAAAATGATGTACATATATTGAAAGCATAGCCACCACTCTGTAAACGATCAAGCGATTTGTTGGCGATAATGCGATAATGCGACCTTGGAGTGGTTTTATTAACGTAGAAGTTAACAAGCAATTATTTATTAACAGATAAAGTTATCATATAAATATATAATATATGCATAATAGTAATAGAATAGATATTATAACTATAAATTATATGAACCTGCATTGGGCAATGGTCAAATTACATTCTATTCCAAATTGATGCAAATATTTTTATTCTGGTCAGGAATTGTCATGATAAACTTACATAAGAAATGCATTCTGTTGATTCTTTAACGGATAATTATTGAAACTAACATTTGGTTAATTGAGCTATACGTAATCATGAAAGTTATTTATTCAAAACAAATATTTTGAAGGGAGAATCTACTTTTTCTTACTTATTACTAGAGCAACTAAAAGTAGCTAAAGTAGTGATCTCATTTCATGGTATTCTAGTATAAACGCAAATTACATGTTGATTGAACAGAAAAATAAGCGAAAACTGGGGAAGCAAATGAAAATAAATTATGCCACTAATCTTACCTTTAAAATACAAACCTAACGGATTATTGAACAAAATGAATGCAAATAGATCTTACGTAATTAATTATAAACTAAACGCGCACCATTGTTATTAAAAAGAACGTTAACAATTAACCAATGACAAAACATATTTATGAATATATTATATTATTGTATTTATTATTATACATAATATAAGATAAACTGGATTATGAAGCGAAGAAAGTGGAGAAAATGAAATAAATTATTTGTATATAAATAACGTAAAGTCGAGATGGTGTATATATATTTATAAAAATCATTTCTGCTTAAGTTTTAACAATTAATTTATCAATATCCACAATATATTGAAGTTTATTTATTTAATATTATATGTTTTAACTTCATATTTATAATTTCTCCATATATAAAAATAGATTTTTCTTTTATTACTAACAGTCCACAAGGACAAATCTACAAATTACTTAAGTGTATAACAAATATTGCATTTTATGCGTGGTACTAGTCAAAAATACTAAAATCAAGATCTTCATCGTGTGATGTAGCTTTATCAGTAGTCCTTTGTTCTTTGAGTTGCATAAAGATGTGATGTCCTTGTTCATTTTCGGTGTGTGCATTGTCAATCTTTTTTATTTTCGATGGTTTAGGGTTTTCTCTGAAGTTATACTCATCGAGTAATTGTTGCAAATTTCTATTGTCACCATCTTTTGGCAGGACATTCGCTTCAATGCAACCTGGTTGAAGAAATTCCAGAATGTCATGAATTTCAGACAATGAGGAATGACTGGAGTAGCATACTCTATAGAAATGGTCGCTAATTCGCAAAGAAATCTCATGTTCTTTCCGCTGGTTCGCCCATGCCATCGCTGTAATTAGAATTTTGCGTTCGTAGTTACTGTTCATACAAATTGCTTGATAGCCACCGCAGTGAAGATGTATCGAAGTTGGTGCATCCAGCGTAACGCAACCGTCCATATTTGGGAAATGCACGTAGCTTTCATAGCTTTGATTACCAACGTGTACAGGAATTCGAAAACGCTTTGAAACTTCATTGATGATGTATTCGCTGCCGTAGAAATATGCTGTTTGTAGATTTACAACATGATCCTCGCTCAATACGATCCATTCTGAGATGAGTCTGCATATTTCGTTGAGGCTTTCCTCGCGGGAAGGAAAATATTGATATTTTGTCTGCATAAATGTCGTATCCAAGTAGATTTTGTCGATGCGCTTCAGTTTTCGTTGCGAGTCATATAGTCCTTTGAATCTGCGCACATCAGCAACGTTCAAACGAAAATCTCCCGTATAAAGAACGGAGACATCATCTTTTTCAAATAGGAACATTACTGAACCAGGACAATGCGCAGCGGGAAGCAATGTTACAATAAAATCCTGATTATCAGTTGTTTTCAAATGCGTTCCCTCATTTAACGGGAGAAACGCAAATTGATTTGCAATGAACGGAAACTTTTTGCGCAAAATCAGCACCGAAACTTCACTCGCATAAATAATTTTGCTGTATCTGAGACGCGACTGAAATTCTGTAGACTTCAAGCCCCGCATATGATCAGAATGTACGTGTGATAAGAAGAATATTTTGTAATCCCAATTGTCTTTTTCGAACTGATCCACGCATACTCCAGGAAATTCTGGAATTGGTCCTGGAAACGTACTCATTTCAAACTATTTGGCGCCAAAACAACCGGATATGCGTAAGAGCGGAAGTCCAAAAGACGATGTCACTCGATGATGCCCGATTGCCTACAGGGTTGCCAACGTTGCCATGTGGCGTCCGTGTTCTGTGCGTCTGCTTGGCTTCAAGCTGCGACTGCAAAACTGCGTATGATTATAGGTTATTTAGCTGTTTATCGGTTAACCTATTTTCATTCATCGCACAATCGAGCCTGTTTGCGATGCAAAGAAAGTGAAACTGGTGTTCACGACGTGTTTGCCGATGTGAATGCGAAGTCCGCGTCGAATACCACCGTCGACGACGCCATCAAACGTTTGGCACAGCGTTGTTACACGGCCGACTCGGATCGGATACTCAACAAGCGCACACACAGACGCGCAGCCCATCACACGTACGCCATTTTGAGTGAACGGTGTAGCTGAAGGTCGGCGGCGTTGGAATCGTAATCCTAACCAAGATTTCCCCCAGGAAGCGCAGAGGAAGCGCAGTAATTGTAAGTAAATTGACATCCAGGACGAGTGATACGTAAAGGCGAGTTTGTGCGTCAGTAATGTGGATCGTATCGATTCGACGGCGAACGCTTTCACCAAGGTGATGTAATTGCATCCTAAAGTCAATGCACACCATCTTATCGCTCAATCGTACAGCACCTAATGGACACAGAGCGCGCGCCAGCGGACGTCGTTCGTATGTGCATTGTTTCGATGTTCAGCAAGATTTGTGTTGCACGCACTTGCGTCGGTGGTAAATACGGGCTTTGTTTACATTTTTCAAAAAAGTAACCTCAATATGCATAACCTCACATGTCAAAAATTGTTTCGTTTATTGTTTCGCTAACTTGCGTCGTATTTTAGGAAGCAATCATATAATGAGAACAACTGATTGAGCATGGAGGAGTCGTATACGCTGACATGGGAGGAGGCGGGCGAGGTGGTCGCCACAGAGGAGGTGATCTGTGGCATTGACAGTGACAATATGATGACCGAAGCTGAGACCTTTGCTGATGTTTGTGAGGAGGTGGTGGTCCAGTCTGAGGAGGTAGTTCCTGATGATGATGTGGTCTACCTGACAGAGGATGTCATAGTGATGCAGGACTCACAAGAGATTGCTGCTGACCTGGTGCAGGACTCCACCTACATGGATTGTGTCACTGAGGAGGTGGTAGCTGACAATTGGGAGGCTTGCAATGAGCTTGTTGTTGGCTCAGAGGAGAACATTGGCATAGAAGAGGAACAGCCTGAGGAGGATGTTATGATACCATTGCCAACTGATCAAGATCAGTATTCTGCAATGAGGCCTTATCCTTGTGACTTCTGCAGCAGGAGATTTAGAAAGAAGGCAAATCTCATGAACCATATGGTGGCACATCAAACTGATAAACCTCATGGGTGCAATTTGTGTGGGGTTCGCTATGTGAGGAAGTTTGATTTGATGAATCATCTCAAAATTCATGCCTATGTGCCAGAAACAGACAATTTGGAGGAGGAACTACCTGATGATGATTTTGAAAAAGCGCGTAAGCGACAGAAACCCGGCTTCATTTCGAAAAAGAAAAAGAACAAATTTCGGGGGTTGGAGGATGAAGATGGACGCATGCCTGGATCGAGTTCTCGAAGCTACTACGACGAAGTGAACGTCTCTGGGGTTGAATTTGACAGCAAAAATATATTAACTAGTGAAACAAGGTAATTTTTGTGACGGTTATCAATAGTTGTTCAGGTTGACAGTCACTAATAAATGTCATTTCAGATTCCCCATTTCGGATCCACGCAAACCATTCGTTTGTCAGTACTGCGGCGTTGGATTCGCCCGCGAGAAAGCTCTAGCCTCACATTCGCGCATGCATCAAGGTGATAGCCCCTTTGAATGTCGCCGTTGCGGCGAAATGTTCTGGGATGCGAACCTCATGCGCGAACACATCAAGGATAAACATGATGGCGTCGAGGACGACTTCATGGATGATGATGATAACTTCTCCGAGGACGAGAACTCGTCGAAATACGGCGAGTTCTTCTGCCAAACGTGCGGCATGACGTTCACGAGGCAAGAGCAACTGAAGCGGCATCAGCAGATTCACATCAAGACCGAGTATGTTAATGAGAACGAGTACGCGCACATTTGTAACGTGTGCGGCGAATCGTTCGCTGAGGCATTGGACTTGTTGGCACATGCGGAAATTCACGCTCGCAGCACTGAATTCCGATGCATGCTGTGCGGGGATGTCGCGACCGACGAGCAAGCGTTAGCTGCACACGTCCAAGCGAAGCACGGCGACAATCTCCCAGAAAATACGTGCCTACATTGCGGCCGAACATGCAAGGATCGTCGCGCTTTGCTGACGCATTGCTTAGAGCACTCCAAGGAGAAGACCTTCCCGTGCCCCAAGTGCTCGAAGACGTTCCACAATAAGGCACGGTTGAAGCGACACATGCTATCGCATCGTAACAAGGCTGTTACGTGCGACGTCTGCGGAGAGGACTTCCCGGACGGACGTTCTCTCATGAATCACAGGCACAGCCATAGCAGCGTGTCCGGCCGGCAGTTTCCCTGTCGCGAATGCGGCAAAACGTTCGGTTCGAGAAGTTCGCAGCAGATTCACATACGTATTCACACTGGAGAACGACCGTATGGATGTCGCTTCTGTTGGAAGGCATTCGCAGATGGTGGGACGTTGCGTAAACACGAGAGAATCCACACTGGCGAGAAGCCGTATGCTTGTGCCGTTTGTCCTAGGGCTTTCAATCAGCGCGTCGTGCTCAGGGAGCACATTCGCTCGCATCACTCAGGACCCGATCCGAATTTCTCGCACAGCATGACACCGTATTGCTGTGCCGTATGTTCGGACATGTTCTCCACCTCCCAGGATTTGATTGTGCACTTGATTCACCACTGTGACTTGAACACTGCGATGCGTCGCCAACCCCAGGTGGGGCCACGCAAGTACAAGCGCAGACGTAAGTTGAAACCGGAGGAAATGGAGCTCATGTCGAACATGCAGCACGTGAACAACAGCTACAGTCACGAAGAGGTCGTTAACGAGAACCTCAACAACGAGTTGATGGACTCCGAGGAGGATTCGAAAGCGCACATCAAGAAAAAACGCAAGAATTCGACGTCGGCGTCCAAGTCTCCTGACGATTCCTATGCCGATATGTACAACAGCCTTTCATCGGCGATCGAAAATATCAATACGATCGTGAACACCAAGTCGAAGCCCAAGAAGAAGGGAGGCAAGGAAGCGGCGACGCCGACATCCTCACGCCCTAAGATGATCCACACGCAGAAGACGCGTGTCGCCGTTGAGAGCAGCGAGGGTGGCAAGACGCGCCATCGTACGAAGACGATGATCACGCGCACGGAACCGATGACGACGGCGGACCGCATTCGTCCTCGCACCAAAAACGTCAGCTATCACATCATAAATCCGGAGAAGTTGCCGCTGGCGACGTTCCAAGACGCCACCGAGCAGGCTGTCAATAGCCTCCTCGAATTGAACCCCAACACGGACCACGAAGAGATCATCAATGGGTCGGCCGAAGAGGAGGATCCGCTGGATGACACGCATGACTCCGAACGTCAGCGCACGTTCAGCGGTAGTAGCGATGTTAGCAGCAATCATCTGCAAGGAAGCAACAACAGTCTCGCGCCTGGAAGGCATATCATCGGCGGCGGGCAGGTCGTGAAGTTCGTCGGAAGCGGCATGCTGGTGAAGAAGAACATCAAGATCGAGAAGCAGGAGCCGCCCGACGAGGATTTGCTGCCGACGATGTCCACCGAGTTCGTGAACGTCAAGCAGGAGGTGATAGAGAATCCGCTCAACGAGTTCGCTGAGCTGTCGATGCAGCACGCACAAAACATTTTCCGGTGCGAGATGTGCGCGGCGACATTTTCGGATCGGGCGCAACTGCTGCTGCACGTTCCCATTCATATATGATCTTAAGGACGACATAATTGATTTTTAGGTATTGGTCGCGCAAAGATGTGCTTTCTGTGGTGGGCGAAACGACTAGAACAGGTCAATCGTACTTGCCGTTCGGCAGATATCATTTCCGGTGCATGTATTATTATTATTGTTATTAGAGTTCAATTGGGAGAGAACTTGAACGTTGAGACAGCAATGGCATAAATGGCAAGTGAAATGTAGCAGATGGGATCAGTCCGCACCAAGAGCGAAGAGTGCCATAAGCTAACAAATAGAATTATACATAAAGATGTAAATATATATTTGTAGAATCCTGTTGGTAAAATAGCGCAGATTGTTCAACGCTTCGCAGCAGATGAAACCATTCGGGACATGTTTGATTACATCGCCACTAATAATGAATGTACCTAATTTAATAATAGTTATTATATTCGCCGGGCGTTGCTATAATTTGCGTTCATATATATTTTAAGGTACAGTTGAATTCTCGACTGGTTAACCAAAAAGGCCAAAAGTAAATATTAATTCTCTCTCTTTCAATCAAATTGAAGTTGAATATTACATGCATGGGAAACAGCTAACGCTCATACATTTTGAGGATAATTTGCAATTCAACGGTGAACTTTTAATGCTAGGAGTCTCTTAAACTAGAAATTAATTATAAACAAGTCGTGTAAACCTAGCAATAATAGCTTACATTAGCCTACTATTTCTTTTATTTACTGTTGCAAATTTTTTATACAAAATTAATTGCAGTTGTCGCATTATCCGGGAGTAACACGTATAATATTTACATATAATAATATGTAATCACCCCAATTATTATTATTGATGTAATGTTTTTCAATTATAACATTTTAGACAATTAAATAATTATAAATAATAATTGGACGAGGGATGTATTTTATAAATATTGATGAGGTTGCAGTGTTTGCAATTTTGTGCATATGTGAGTGATTATATATATCTATATATAAAATGAATATATTGATTACTGTAAATAAGAATGGCTGGTGGTAATGTTTGGTAATCTAGTAATTAAAAACATCCTTCACAAAATATATAATCAGAACATACCAAGTTTGGCGCCCAACTTTAATTTGTAAGTGATTAAATTGTATAATAATGTAGGCTTTATCGTTATTTAAGTATATTTTAATCATGTTTAGCATAGGATTGAATTTCAAAGTTCGATATGATTTGTTTCTTTTGAACTTAATAATCGAGTATGTTTAGTTGCCTAGATGTAATTATTTGAGTCAACGGTCATCACATTGAAATTTTAAAAAAATAATGCTATAAATACAATAGATACAATTATTTTAAACTTCTTTTATACGAGTATCAGTTTACCAGTACAAACCAAAAACAAATACAATTCCTTTTCGTATACTTTGTTATTTACAGCCTTAGAGCACTTAAAATAGTTTTTTAGGAATTGTTATTTGTAATAAACTTGTTAGTACTAAAGTGACATATTTTAAGTTTTAACAAGAAATAAGTCTTATTGGTTTTAGCAGGGCATCCAATTTGTACATTTTGTTTTGATTTCACGTTACTACTGATTAATTCAAATCGGCATAGATTTTCAAGTTTCGAATAATATTTGTTTCATATTTTATTGTGCAATAATGCATTTTTAAATTTAACAATGAAGGACAGGAAGAATAAAACTTTGGATTAGACTCAGTATTTTATTCGGCATACTACAGCCACAAACATTTCAATAAAATGAAATACTTTATCATTCAAGTACGTATCAACATTTTATTCGTTGGAGTGCGATATTAAGCGATAATGAGTACATAGTACACCAGTCAAAAATCAGATGTGTGCATAGTGTTCCAGGTCAATTAGTTAACTACTAGAACAAGCATCAAAATGTTAACGCTTCCCGAGTATTTAATGTTAATATTTTCACTGCTGACGATCATTTGCATCCGTAAAATATTAGCGGTAGATCCCCCGCCAATTTTCCGCATTTATAGCCAGCCTGGCAACTTCTATTGGTGCAAAGTGTTGTTTATGTACATCGTGTTAAAATTGAAATCAGTGAGTTGCCGTATTAATTCTATATTAATCAATATCCGCTACTTTTGAATTACTTTCAGTTGAAGACTGTTACATTAAATTACGATGAAATTGATAAACCACAGGGATTATCCGATAGCGATAAGCCAATCGATGCTGTATATTTTAATTGCGCAAATTCTAAGAATGATGCATTAATTGTCGGTGTTGCACGCCGGAAAACACCGCTAATTGACGGTTTCCTTAAACTTCGTCTAAAATATTATGGTGTGTTGACATCGCCAAAAGTACCTGAAACTTCGCTCGAACAAAAATCCACTGAGACTGGATATAATGCCGAAGGGATTTCCATTAAACAGTTGGTACCAAAAACTAAATGGGAGATAAAATACAATGGGATGATGCAAGATGCTAAAGGGAACTTATTAGAAGTTCAATTGGATGTTAAATGGCATTCCAATAAAGAATGCTTTAACTTTGATCATGATATGGATGCATATTTAATGGCAACTGCAATTGCCAAAGAACGATGGAGTCCGGAGTATTTTAGATCATTGCAATTGTATGAAAATTACATATATTCAATTCTTTAAAAATGTATCTTTAACTGAAAGTTTCTTGCAGAATTCACCAAACGCATTATGAACAACCAGGAGAACTTTTAGGCACTGCAATTGTGAATGGAGAAAAACATGAAATCCAATTAACTGGCCTAAGAGATCACTCTTACGGACATCATAGAGATTGGCGTTATTTTCATCGATATATGATGCATTTGGTGACATTAGAAAATGGGGATCAAATGAACATTTCTGCATTATCTCTTCCTCTTGCATTTTCCTCGTGAGTAGAATAATTTTCGACTAAGATAACGACTAATTTCCCTTATTACAGGATACAAGTAGGATACTATTATAATGCAGCTAATAATAAACTTTTTGCATTGCAAGGCTGTGATTTACAATTATACCAGCATGGAGAAAATGGCAATACTCCGAAAAATTATGCATTTCGCTTCAGAGCAGGTAAGAAACAACTACTAAATCAAATCAATTACTCAATTAGTTCGTTTTAAAGGCAATAAGCATTATTTGATGGAAGTTGAAGGCATCGAGTCATCACATTTTTTGATCAGCAAGGATTGTGAAGCTAAAATTATTGAAATGTATAGTAATTTTAAGGTAAATGGTATTAAAGGTTGGGGAGCTGTTGAATGGCAATATAGAAATGTGCATGGGAGAGCCGCACTAGAATAAAAATAAATTGATTATCATACGTTAATTCTCTGTGTAAGATGTTGAAAATTATAACTTTCTTCAGGTTGTTCATTTCACTTGTTGAAGTGAAATGTATTTATAAGTATTTATAATAACAACTATTGTATCTGTTTTTTCAAACTGAAAGGATATTTATTTTTCATCTTTGGGAAACAAGTCGATAACATGCGTGGTGAAAATGAAATCTTCCCCCTTTATTGAAATGCGACGAATGTTTGGGCTATATACTCCAGACCTGCAATCGTTATAATTTTATTCCAGACACGTTAAAGCAAAGAAGAAACTAGTTATTTACATTTTACGTTGTTTCTTGACTGTTAGAATAATAGAACAGTCCCTTGCAATTTTTGAAAGGTAATGCTGTTCAGACTCTTCTAGCGCCATATTTTTAATTTTGCATTCGGCACAGAGTTGTCCCAGGTGTGCAGGATTTTTACATTTATCAAGGAGCGACTTCACATATCCTTCTGGCAAACAGTGATTTGTAGTACTCCTTGAATCTAACGATTGAAGCTGTTTAATGCGCTCAAGTATTGTATATTTGCGAGTTTTCGAACAGTTGGAACAGTTGTCTTCTTCATATGGGAACGTAAGTATTCGCAATAGGAGATTGCAAATATAATCCTCATCAATCTTGACGTGAGTGTTTTTCCAACATTTAAACAATGCAGGAATCTCACCTGGATTAGAATCCTCTGAGTAACTTAAGATTGAGTCTTTGTAAATAGAAATGTTGTTTTGCGGATTTTCAAGTAAACTTTCAATGGCACTATGCATTCTTTGTTCATCCCTAAAAAAACAGACTAGAGGTAAATTCCAATTTAAACTCTACATTAAAAAATTACCCAGAGAATAAATTTTTGGGACAATATTTTGTGATACGTTTAATACGTCCCGAACTTAGTTTCTGTGCTTGCTTGGCACAAAATTTGCAGACGCCATTGATGTCAATTGCACATTTGGGTTTGATTTCAAAGGAAAATGTTGGAGTACATGCCTCATCATGTGGTAACTTTTGAAACTGGGTGTAATCGGGGATAGCAGCGGCATTGTCGGCCAATTGTTTCCGGTCCTGCCGATACACTACAAATGCAATTTCACGCAAATTACAATTCAATTATTTTTCGAATAACGTTCAATTTTCAGATGTTGAATGAAATATTGCTTAATAAATATTCAATAATAATTTTGTGTTCGCCTATATGAAAATACTAAATTCAGGATATTTTTATAAAGACTAAAACCGTTAAATGAAAAAAATCCGTTCAACAGAACACTGGTAAGAAATTCAGCATAAATTCTCAATATAGAATTACGGAAATCAATTTATGTTTTTAACGATTTCTTTATTTTACGTAGTAAGAACGTGTAATTTGCAATTGTTGCTTGTATTTCATGTGAGACGATAAATTACAACGGGTGCTATCTCTCAACAATTGGTCAAATCAAGCAACGATAATAGGTTTGTTCGTTTTGGAACGAAGCACCCGATAACATTGGAGAATTAAAATTGAAGAATTTTGCGCCGGATAATAGGGTTGCAGACGCCTAATCGCAATTCTCCTTGATTTTAGGCATCTTCTTTCGCGTCTGTTCCAGTTTGCGCAGCTTCATGTACAGCTCTTTTTTGATCTTCAGTACACAGCATTCAGCTTCTTTCTTCTGGTCGCGCAGATCGATAATTTCCTCGCGTATTTTGCGCTGATTTGCAGCTGTTGACTGAGCTTTCAACAATATCTCAATATATTGCTCCGTTCGGCAGATCCGCTTCTCTAGATCAGCGGTTTCTTGCAGGTAGCGCTGCATCAGCTTCTCGATGCGGTCCTTGATATCTTCGAGACATTTCAGACGCCGCGCGGCCTTTTCAATTTGCATTGTAATTTTTCGCTCCTCCTGAAAATACATAAAATATTATACGAGCCGAGGATGCATATGAATACGCGCACCTTGCCCAAGTCACAAGAGGCCATTTTGCCTATCTACACTCTGAATAAGGACCTATTTTAAAAACAATAAATGTAGGTACTGGGCAGAATGGAGGAGTTCCAATGTCTTAAAATTGAACTTTAAAATTTTCTACACTATCATAATTTGGCATTCACAAGTAAATTTGACAAGTGAAACAATATACTTACATGGCCTATGTGGCAAAATTTTGTTTTCTATTTCCTTGAGTTGCTGGGAGCTAATTATGACATTTGAAATTCCACAAACAAATGGTTGAAGGATGTAGCACATTACATGGTTATAGAATAGCAAGCCTGTGACCCAGCTTTCTTTGTCTTTAGGCAACCTTTTACGTATTAGGATTATTTTCTTTTTATCTATTACAGATAATGCTAAATGCAGATTTCCTTCTGCTCGATACTCATAAGCACTTGGTAATGGTATAGTATTGATATTCATTTTTCTTAGTTAGGACAATCTTCCACAAGGACCACATTTCATATTTATTTATAAATTGATATTATAGTTCCTATGACTCTGTTATTTTGAGGTTAAGTTCGCCTTGTTTACAACGTTTACAAGTTGTTAAGACTGTTAGCAAAACACCGTCTCTGCTGTTAGTGAGAAATGTGTAATTATTATTGAACTACTCATAAAGAAATCAAGAAGCCAAAATTCAAATAATAGTTCTGGAAGATTGCCCCCACGTAATCGTATAATAAGATACTCATTATCGAGGTATCACTGTAATTTAAGCAGGTAGGGAGTAATGGAATGTCATTACTCCCTCCACATCTTGAAACNGGCTGCAGGTTAAATGCAAGTCTGTCTCATGTAAGTAATCAAATATTCATAGTATATCTTACTTAGTATTGAAATATTATGTATTTTTGAGGAATTTGGAATGGTGATGCTTATTTTCCAACCATCACCCAAAGGCCTTCATGCATGTTGCATGGTTGTAATAATTATTATAATAATTTATTATTATGAAGGCAATTGGAGAACACACCAATCCAATTGCACCAATCTCAATCCAACAGAAGTAGTAGTTGTGGGCTCATAAGGTTTGTATATGTAGATAATTCATTTTTATAATTTATGTAAATTCATTATGTTAACAAATTCTTAGTATTCTTACGCCTGGTTGCACAAAGTTCAAATCAACTAATTCACGATTATCATTTACATGTATTATCCATTAATCTATTATTAATTGTTGATTAATCATATATTAAGTTTTTGCAACTGGGCGTATGTGTTACAGAAGTATCACATGTTTGTGGATTCCTTTGTTGAAGATCTTCAAACATCATTAGACATCCATGTAACATCTGTGACTGGATATGGTATAAGTAATGTTGGATATTTTCTGTAATTATTAGGTATTTTGTAAACAATTTATTCTTCTATATTTAATATATGAACACATGTCTTATTATTTTTATTTTTACAGAACCTGTGAGTATGACCATTGCAAGATGAAGGAACTTTGGACAGCATCCAATACTTTGCTACAATTATTGAAGTATTTTGTAAACAATTCATTCAAGTATATTCAAAATTTGAACTAACATTTTATTATTTTTATTGTTTCAGAATATGGGAATATGGTAGGAACTTAAGCAGCATTGGCTATTTCACTGCAATTATTAGGTATTTTGTAAACAATTTAATCTTATACATTCAATATAGAACACATGGCTTATTATTTTTGTTTTTGCAGAGTCTATGAGTATGAATACAATCGCCATTACATGTGGAGGAACTTTTGTCGGCATTGGATATTTCGCTGTAATTTTTAAGGTATCTTCTTGTCAACAATTTAATTTAGTTTATTCAATATGTGAACATATGTCTTATTATTTTTATTTTTGCAGACTCTCCTAGTCGCCATTGTATATTTGCGGAACTTCAACCAGCGTTGTGGACTTCGCTGTAATTATTAAGGTAATTTGTCAACCATTTAATCTTGTACATTCAATATGTGAACACATGTCTTTTTATTTTTAGAGTATCGCCGAGTATGTCTGGAGTCGCCATCATATGATGGAGGAATTTTGTGCAACGTTGGACATTGTGCAGTAAATATGAAGGTATTTTTTAAACAATTAAATTTTGTTCATTCAGTGTGCAAACTAATGTCATTTCCGGGATACCTTAATTTAATTTTCCAACGAGAAGTATGTTGTTTTCGGGTTTGAATTCGGAAAAGTTGTAATTTTCTTGTTCCGCTTTTTCATTTTCGCTTGTATTTCTCGAACAATTGGGCAAGTGGGCAATTAAATTATCTGTCACTTTCGGGATAATTTAATTTAATTTTCCAACGAGATGTATTCTTTTTTCGGGTTTGAATTCGGAAAACTTGCAATTTTTTTGTTCAGTTCTGCACATTTTTGCTTGTATTTCTCGAACCAATTGTCTGATCGTAATAATTAAAAATTAGGCTTGTAGACAGTTACATTCTCTATCATTTTCATCAATTCTCCGATCGTTATGACTAAAATTAAGGCTTGTGGACAATTAAATTCTGTCATTTCCGGGTTCTTGTGGGGTAATTAATACGCTTTCTCTTTCCGGTCAGACATTTCCAAGTTTACCGTCGGAAGTCTCATTGCTGCGCATTCAAATGAATATTTGCGACTTTGCTTACTCAACAATCGGTCGCGTGATCGGTATAGTTTTATCGGTTTTGCACGCTGTTTGAGGTTTGTTTATTTCGCAGTCGATCGTCGGATTTGTGTGCGTTAAGTCGGATTTTGTATGTCTTCTGCAGCAGTCTCTTAAGATATTCAATTTATTACAATATGTTATAATGAATGTCATAATTTTTCTTATTTTAGAATTTACCATGTTTCCATTGAGTCATCTTCACAAATATGAATAACTTCATGCAGCCTGGTACACTTGGAAAGTATCTTGAAGCAGTATGGGCTTCTGTAAGAATCTCTTAAGGTATTGTTTAACAATTTACTTCTAAAAATGTTTTATGTTATATTGTATGTCATTCTGCTGTAGCATTATGTGGTATTGTGTGCACCATTAGTGTAGGGCTTCGTTTAAATATATGTGGGGTAGTGGGGTGGTCTTCGACAATTAGTAGCTGTGGGATCTTTTGTTGTAGTTCCTTTTCCTCATTTAGCTTTCCTTAATATTTAATTACCAATCTTCTTCTTCAGATACTTTTTTGTTTAATTTACACTTTGTGGGTTAATTATTTTCTTGGTTATGCTGGTGGCTGGAGCAACAGGCGCCAAATTTCAAATCGCGGGAGTAAAGTAACACTTTATTCCCACCAGTGCTTTACACCCTCTTGTATAGTCGGTCCATTGAGGAATGGTTTTATGGCCCCATTAGCCGAGTTTCAAAACACGGGAATAAAGTAGTGCTTTATTCCCGCGATCATCAAAACTTATTTCTTTTCTACAGTACTACCTCGTTAATTGAAACTTTTTCCTCCACGCTATAGAATGTCATTTTCTCTGTTTTCTCTGGAGGTTTCAATGTTCACCCGCCACCATATGTGTTGGTTGTAAATAAGTAAACATTTAATTATATTTCTTGTTACAGAGCCATACAGTATTTTGGGTCTGCTACATGTTGGAGGAAACAGAGGCTTGTATAGATTATTCCAGCAAGTGC
>JARJDZ010000864.1:0-14014 GCA_030264555.1 Aleochara sp. GC000083
ATAGTCTAGATCGATAGTATTTTTCACGCAGAACTCAAAAATAATTATTATAGCCTCCTAAGTCCACTAGAACCGGAGATATAGCGATTTTAAATTTTTGCAAAACTTCAAAGCCTTTCAAATCGGAAAATTGCATAATAAATAGGAATTCTATTTCTTTTTTCCACGACTAATGAAACAAAAAACTGGGTAATATTGTATTTCAGTTACAAACAAGTTCAGAACACTTTTTTGTTAAAATTTCTCATCAAGGATAACTCCGTAAGAAGGTATTTTCCAAATGTAATAAAAAATTCTAACAATGCTGTTCCTAAAATCAATTCCATATTTATTCTCTGGAAAAAATGATTTTCGCGAAAATATATATTCCAAGCATCTAATCCTTCATATCCAACAAAGGTGTTCCCTCAAGATCAAGATCAAGAAATTCTGGGATATTTATATCGAGGGCATTCATTCGGATTTCCGCATCTCGCGCCGTTATTAAACCGGTTTTATAAATAAACGCGGACAAAAGAGTGCGCCACACGCGTCTGCTCCAGCCTGGGGCGGAAATTTCATAAGCGAACTCCTGGAAGGATGGATGGATGATTGAAGGTGCTTAGGAGAGTTCTCGCTCTGGGGCAACACTTTGCGTTCGCGGAAAAACGTGCAAATGCCCCATTATACCATCCTAACGACCATCTCTCCCCCATTCCCCCGTCCATCCTCCTGCAGCCCACCTCCTTCCATGCATGCGCTCACATCCTGGAACACGTCCTTATTTCCGGCGTGCACGTGCACTCTCTCGCTTCCTGCCGCCTTTTTTTGCCGCTTGTATCATTTGTGCAGGCACTCGAAGCAATCCGCCTGAGTCAACACTATTCCCGAAGAGCCTTCAGGAGCTAGTTTATAAGTGCGAAAGGCAAACGTGACGCTGCAATCCAGCCACCGCACGAAAAAGCGCCAAATTTCCTTCTTCCGGTCGCGTTCGCGCCTCGCAAACGCAATCAGCGCAACCTGAGGGCGCTCATGAGGGAGTTAAGAGCTTAAAAGCTTTCCGAAAATACGCGTTCCGCTATTTTACCCACTTTTTCCAGAAGGAATATGCAAGAAAAACAAGCGAACAACAACACCAGCAGAAAGTAAAGCAACAGAAGCGAAATGATATAACAATAACGCGAGCGAATTTCGTGATGTTTAATTTCATGAGGTGAAGGAACGGTCGTTTAGAATCCTGCGAATCCTCCCCCCACCCCGTTCATCCTTCAGGAGTAATGCCGCCATGATGAGGTAATTCCTCTTCGGGTGAGATTAAATCGTTAAAAAAGATTCGAGTTGACTCCGGCTGGCATGTTCTGCCACGCTGGTTGAAATGTCAACCACCACCGATGTCGCCACCGTCGCAGGACGACATAATCACCGGGAAGTTCCACTCCAAGTTGGCGCCAAATGAAGTGAGCATGTACTTGGAATAATTTTTCCGTTCCCTTTCTTGGGGGTGTCTTCACCCAGGACGTCAGCATCTTCTACATCCTTTTCCTCCTCCCCATCCTCAACCCTCCGTTCCTCCCAAGGTCTTGGTCCTTTACCAATGTACCCCCATTTCCCTCGTTTACATATTTTCTTCGCTTACAGCTCGAGGCGGTTGTTGCTTCTTTGTACATGTTTGCAGAAGTGAGCAGAACTCGAACTCGTCCTTCTTCAGTTAGCAACCAGCAAAAATTCATATTTTTATTATCCTTTTTCAGCCACGTTGCGAATGCACACGCTTCGTTGGCGTTTGTTTTCGTTTCTTTGGGGAACGCTTGATTCGATTTAACTCGTTTATTTTCTTCCTGCATCAATTTGAAAATATCCATAAGTTGGAAAAAATGAGTACAAAATATGAGCTCTTCTATGCTGCTTGTTACATGCTGTTAATTACGTACATTCTTACTTTACATCTGACATAGTTGCATATTTAATTAGATGCCTGCTGGCTCGCGAACGTGCGCCCCCTTTTTCTTGTGCGAAACAAAGGCATAATATAATTAAAATGCTAATCTGCGTTAAAATTGCGTATTGCTTCAAATGAACATAAATCAACTCGGTCTTTTTATAGAATTTTATTGTCCTTTTTGTGGAGTTGGCTAAAGAGTACTTTTCGTTCTGACGTCAGAAAAATGTAATTTAATACGGACATTAAAATTAATAATTTTAATAACTAAAAATTAAATATTTCATTAATCATCAGAACCAGAATTTCCATAATATTTTCAAGGATAACTCCAAAACTATTTGTTTAATGCACTTTAATAACATATCAAACCAAGTTTATATTACTTTCAGCCAGTTCTCATCAAGCACCATTCGCCATTTTGCTTCACAGGATTCAGCCGGCAAGGACTACGTCCAAGTAATTATTCTTGAGCAAATATCATGTCGAAGGAAGCGCTCGTTAAAAGTTTGTTTGACTGGGACATATTAAGGATAGGACGAGCGGTAAAGGTCTCGAGAAAAAAAAACACGAAAGAGGTCCTTGATCCTGGATGGACATTTAATTGGCGCATTTACGACGCCCGTTTCGCAGGTTATGCAACACATAAACATCTTGGACGCGGGAAACTTCGTTACAATTAGCGCCATTGTGGCAAGTTACGCGCGTCCTGGAAACGTCCAGGATGGGCCAAAATGGCGCCGAGCGGCGACAAAGTTGCATGCATAATTCGATTTGGATCCATTGCGAGTCTGGCTCCACGGAGACCGGAAATGCGTACTCTGACTTTTGGACAGTCGTAATTTCAATTTTCAACGAAGCGGGATTTCGGCCAGGATATGGCGCATATGTATCCTTATCATGATCCATCATCAGCCAGCTGGTCGAGCAAGCCTCCAAAGGGTTGGAGGTGGTTGAAGAGGGGGGGGGGGGGGAATGGAGGGTCATAAATGAATTTGGCCAGCTCGATTCATCGCATCGATGTCCATAATCATTAATCAATACACCCCCGGAAGAGGAAGAATGCATTGCAGGCAAAAGGGGTGCGGGGGTGGCTCATTGACGCACCTAACTTCACCTCAACTCGAAGCTGACATAATTGTATTAATCCATCTCTGGAATGCGCCACCCACGCCATCGGGCTGCTTGAACTGTTTGTTATCTCAAGGACTATTATTTTGATCGAAGGGCGCGAGGATGATACGTTCGAGGTAATCAAAGATGGTGGCTGACAAGCCGCAACAAGCCACCTCCCGCATGTAACTCCGGCGAATATTATCATCGTCATCATTATCCCCGTTCGATTTCGTGTCGCCCCAGATTCCAGGGAGGCGAATTCCATGCCTGCGAGCGGTTAACCTAATTTAATTTCAATTTCGATTCATTAATATACGCGTCACACGCATCCCTCATCCCTCCCCCACACGATAACCGATTGTGGGCGATTTCGAACGACGCAAGTTGCAGACACATTACCAGGATAATGAGGCGCTCCAGAAGGGTTATCGACCCGCACAATCCCGAGAAGAAAGAAATGGGAGGCGCACTCACCTGGAACAAAAGATAAAGAAATTACAAATTATTGCATCAAATTCGGGAGGAGACGGGAAAACGATATCGGGATGCCTGAGGGTGGTTTCTGTGCGATGACCCTCGATATTCGGCAGAACGATTGCATCGATGATGGCGATGCGGCTTGCGTGGTACTTCGAGCGACTGGACGTCCTCAATCAAGCGACATTTTCGGCCTTTGCTGGTCCCTTTTACCAACCCTTTTTGGTCACCCTCTTTTGCCACCCGAACCCTGCGTTATTACATTACATGCGGCCACGACTCCCACCGAAATGGGTCGTTTCCGAAGATTTCGACCATTGTAAGCGATTCCCACTGTCCAATCAGATTGTTATAGGTACTAAGGGCGGTTGATAAATTGAGGTACAAATTTTATTATCTGAAATGGGGTAAAAATAATCCTAGCATTTTTCCTGGCATTGTTAAGAGGGTTTAACACAACGCAAAATTGTTTGTTAAAAAAAACAGAATAGTAAATAAATTTTAAAAACTATTATAAAATATATAACAACATTTTTTTGTTATTTCAAATGTTACCAGACTTTTCCAAAACGATAAGTAGTTAAAATATTGGATTTCAATATTTCCCTCTCTGGCTGGAAATTTCCTTGCTGCAAGCAACCGATCAATCTCAATAAATAATATCGCAGGCATAATTTCCGGTCGGGAACTTTATAACTTTTATTGCTGCACCATTAAGGGAGTATAACAACGCGCGCACTTTAAAAAAACACGACTTGAAATCGCATCAAACTCGACAGTTCCACTTCGACCAAGCTAACAACAGTTTGCAGACTAATAACAAAATTTCCACGGGCGCTTATCTTCGACATTACATCCGATATAGATATAGATATAGATATGGATTGCCTCGCTCATTAAACTATGCCGCGTTTTATGGTTATAAACTTTCCTCGAACTGGCTTCATCAATATTTGTTGTTTCCTTCTAATTACGAATGTAAACTAAATTTCAACAAATTTTAATTCTACGTTTTTAGCCCCAATAAGAGAATCAATATTTGTTGTTTCCTTCTAATTACGAATGTAAACTAAATTTCAACAAATTTTAATTCTACGTTTTTAGCCCCAATAAGAGATCTAAATTTTTTGGAATAAAGATTAATAGATATTTATTTGATAAATTTATAATTTTTTTATAAATGTCGATACATTATCCTTAGAAATAACAACCTTGTGTAAAATTTCTCAATGTGATTTTGAATCTTTAAGTGAAATATGACAACATACGAATAATCCTGTAAGATTTTGTGACGTGGATTTAAAGTTTGTTAGAGTCGATGTTAGAATGCGTTTTATGATTTGATTTTATACACGTTGAAATTGCACGGGAAAAACGGGATCGATCTTGCACAATTTTATTGGCATGCACCAGGAGAACGGTTCGTGTCGGGAAACGCCGACGCGGAATGACGATGATGTCATTGGAAATAAGCACCGGAATCGTCGTAAAAATGTCGCTAAAAATATGCACAATCTGCAGTGCTCGTTTCGGCGCACTTGTGCCAATCTGCGCTCCGCCATGTTTACAATGCACAATCAGAACGTATCGCCATTTTCACTTGATTAAAATTTCATATTCTGCATCATTTCGTGAACACGGTCGGTGGAAAATTTCATATTCATTGCATGATATCGACAGAAAAATAATACAATCAATTGTTGAAATATCGGGATTTTCAATTTTTCCAACTCAAAAATAATATTATGCAATCTTTTATAGGTCTGGCTGAAATGGGAAAAATAAATAAAATTGTACAATTTCATTATTTACATTATTAAATGAAAGCAATAATTCAATAATATTTCTAAAATTTATTTTCTTAAAATTAGTGAAAACTTTAAACTTTGTTTAAATAAATCAAGTTTCAAAAACTAATATTGAATAATAAATCGATTTATCTTCTCCTAAACTTTAATTTTTATTAGTTTCGGATTTATTTGCATTTAAATTTAATTAATTGAATCAATAAAATACTTCAAGGAACATGGATTTAAATATATTCACATTGAAAAGTGAAGAAATCTGAATCAAACAAGCCTAATCACATTATTTTCGCGTTACCCGTTCGCGAGATACAGACATTTTCATTTTGGTTCAGTTATACCCTGTTATCGCGCGCGGTACTGCAGCGCGCTCTGTAGGAACGCAAGAGGCAGCAGACACAGTGGAGTCCCCGCACTGCAACCTCCTGCGACGTACTCGTGGCGCACCCGCAAACTGTAGACGAAACGCGCACCAAATTCAATCACTGATAACTTTGCAACGGTTTGAGATAAATCAAAAACGAAAATTGCATAAGAAACAGTATAAAAAGAAGAATCGATTTATCGTTTCCTACACTTTAATTATTCATTTGTTTGGGGTGTATAGGCATTTAAACTTAATTAATTATATAAATAAAATAACCCATGAAACTTAGATTTAAACCTAATCACATCGAAAAGCGAAGAAACCTGAATCAAACAAGCCTAAGCACAATATTTTTGTGCTGCGCGTTCGCGAGATACAGGCATTTTTATTTTGGTTCAGTTACACCCTATTATCGCGCGCGGTACTGCAGCGCACGGTGTAGGACCGCAGGACGGCAGAGACACAGTGGAGTCGCAACGCAGCAGACTCCTGCGACGTACTCGTGGCGCTCCCGCAAACTGTAGACGCAACGCGCACCAAATTCAATCACTCATAACTTTGCAACGGAATAAGATATTTCAAAAACGAAAATTGCATAATGAGCAGTATAAAGAGGTGAATCAATTTATCGTTTCCTACACTTTAAATACTTATTTGTTAAGGATATAAATGCGTTTATAGTTATTTAATTAAATTAAGAAAATAATTCATGGAATTTAATTTTAAACATAATCACATTGAAAAGTGAAGAAATCTGAATCAAACAAGCCTAAGCACAATATTTTAGTGCTGCCCGTTCGCGAGATACAGGCATTTTCATTTCAGTTCAGTTCCACCCTATTATCGCGCGCGGTACCGCAGCGCGCTCTGTAGTAACGCAAGACGGAGGAGACACAGTGGAGGTCACGCGCCACAGACTCCTGTGACGTACTCGTGGCGCACCCACAAACTGTGGACTCAACGCGTACCAAATTCAATCATTTATAACTTTTTAAGGGTATAAGATATTTTAAAAACGAAAATTGCATAATGAAGAGTATAAAGAGGTGAATCGATTTATCGTATTCTACACTTTTACCTCTCATTTGTTAATGATATATATGCATTTAAAGTTAATTAATTAAATCAAGAAAATAATTCGTGGAATTTATACTTAAACATAATCACATTGAAAAGTGAAGAAATCTGAATCAAACAAGCCTAAGCACATTATTTTCGTGTTACCCGTTCTCGAGATACAGGCATTTTAATTTTGGTTCAGTCACTCCCTATAATAGCGCGCGGTACTGCAGCGCGCTCAGTAGGAACGCAAGACGGAGGAGATACAGTGATATCGCCGCGCGGCAGACTCCTGCGACGTACTCGCGGCGCTCCCGCAAACTGTGGACTCAACGCGCACCAAATTCAATCACTCATAACTTTTTAACTGTATAAGATATTTCAAAAACGAAAATTGCATAATAAACAGTATGAAGAGAAGAATCGATTAATCGATTTCTATACTTTAAGTACTTATTTGTTTAGGATATATTTACATTTACATTTAATTAATTAAATCCATAAAGTAATTCAAAGAACTTAGATTTAAATATAAGCACATTCAAGAGTGAAGAAATCTGAATCAAATAAGCCTCGGCACATTATTTTCTTGTTACCCGTTCGCGAGATACAGGCATTTTCATTTTAGTTTAGTCACACCCTATTAACGCGCGCGGTACTGCAGCGCGGGCTGAAGGAACGCAAGACAAAGGAGACACAGCGGAGTCCACGTGCCGCAGCCTCCTGCGACGTTCTCGCGGCGCTACCGCATACTGTAGACGCAACGCACACCAAATTCAATCACTCATAACTTTGCAACGGAATAAGACATTTCAAAAACGAAAAATGCATAATAAACAGTATAAAGAGGTGAATCGATTTACCCTTGCATATACATCAATTATTAATTTGTTTAAAAAGTATTTACATTTAGATTTATTCATTTACCAATAAAATGAATTATAAAAAACATCTAGGAATGCGCTAAAGCTGGCATTACCAAAACGAACTTTAGTAGCAAGTTTTAATTGTTCGTTATATGGTATACAAAAAAACAATTTTCACTTTCTGATACTAATTTTTGANAATTTTGACATTTTCAAAATTTTGACCTTGACCGACATTTTGACCTTGATACTGAGGTGATAACAAAAAATGAAGGTCACTTTATACATGAAACTTGATAAAGCTCTATACGAATCTGCTGTCAGATTTTAAAAATTCTGAGTTCCATGACCAACGGACAGACAGACAGACCGACGGACATAACGATTTCATAAACGAACTAAAGTTCGTTGAATATAACTATTAAGTAGGTTTATTCGCGTAATATAATTAGAAAACAATTAAAGCTATATAAAATTACAACATTACGCAATTTATTGCGATAAACAGGTTGGCAGGAGATTTACTTTTCTTTTCAATCTTGCATATTGTACTAGTCAACATACGCCCGTAATAAATTACTATAGAATATTACAAATTAATTCTGCTAAAGTTTTTGTGTATTGTGATATTTAGCTAAAAATAAATGATAATGAAAGATAATCAAATAAAAAAAAACCTGAATGATCGTATAAAAGATATCATGTTTAAAATTTAACCAAGTGCTTTCTAATAATTCATTTTACCTTGTTCAATTGCTCTCTAACAAAACCTTGAAGATAATCCTAATTCATATTGATATAAACCGATATTTTGCCTAATAATATTAATAAAAATTTTGCATGGGATCCATGAAATTCAAAATTTTATCCTCTCTCGAATAGGGGTGACATAGGGGTGTCCATTAAAAATGCGTCATTATTTTGTTTTTTTATCATATATTATAAAACTAGAGATTAATGTGTATAAGTATACCAAAAGATAATTAAAAAATTCTGAAAAATGGAAAAGATAAAGGGATTGAGATTGCCTGTATAATTATTTTCAATTTGTCCCAAAGTTTCTGCTCAATGATTGTGGAAGTGTAATCTTCTATACAGGTTGTTTGCAAGTTTTTTCATGATTTTTTATACCTACCAACCTAGCAAAGGAACCAATATAAATTAAACTAATTTGCTTAATATTAAAAAAAACAAAATTCACTATTATATACTATATTATTAAAGATTTCAAAAATCCACTCTATCAATTATTTAAGAATGGGAATGAGCGAAATTATATTTATGTCCGGTTGCACAAAGCTCTAATCAAATATATAATTAATCATACATTAATCTTTGATTGTCACTAATATGAATTAAAAGGCATTGATCTATGATTAATCATCAAATGAAAAACTGAAATTATATAACAGCGCATTAAAATGACAATAAGTTAGCAAACAAAACGACGCATATTTGATCTAAATTGAGCAATACTAAGTACATTAACTAATGCATTCCATTTCATTCAAAATTAATGGATTATTATTTCATTATTGATTTGGTTGTTTTGTACTTCATATGTTAAAACACTAGTATGATAATAACGTTTATATTAGTGGTGTGGAAATTTTAAAATGATGTTTGCAATGCGAATATTGTATTATATCTATTCATCATCAATCAACCTTTAAAATATCAGACCCTGATCGTGAATTTACTTGAGGCTAACATTTTAAAAATCCGATTTTTATATTGGCAACACACTGTTGATCACACTAAAGCATCAAATAATACTTTGCGTGCCTTCGCGTTGTCACCAGCATGGAGCGTTATCAAGATATGCACGCAAAATGCATACTAAATGCAAAATTCCTGCAATGTCGTTGATTATCCTTGCTTACCTGTTCGTAAGTAATGTCGGTTGTGCGCAGTTTCGACGGGCAGCTCGTACAAAGTTAGTTTGTCCGTCGACGCGGTGATAATTATAATAAGCTGTTGACAAGCGCCGCGCTTTCCTCACTTAATGTTTTAAACATCGTTTTGCACCTTTCAAAGCAAATCGAGCGAATTCAAACTGCGCTTCTTTAACCATTAAATATTCATTAGAGTCTTCGTTTAAACCGAATTATATTTCAATGTCAAAGAAATTGACGATAATGTCGATAAAATTGAAATGCTATTGATTTCAAATTCTATCGGTCATGTGATGTTAAGAAACCTGATCATTTTTAAATTTGTATTCACTCTTTTTTAATCGATCGTTTTAATCAAACTCCCTGGAACTTTTCTTTGATTCTCGTTATTGTTAACATTTAATAATGACATGTTATTAATATTTTTGGTACTTTTTACTGTATATTGACAGTTCAACAATAACTAACATAGTTTTTCATTTTCCCTGTTTTGTCCCGAAATTAATGCAAGTTTGGATTGTTAATTTAACATTGAATAATAAATAACATATATAGGATTATTTATGGGATACATAACACGCAACTATTTAGCGTACTTTTCCCAATTTTTCATGATGTTGTTGCATATTTGTGACTAAATTCGTTGTTGAATTATTTAATTTTCTTTGACTGCAAATAATTTGATAAGAAGAAATGTATTGGTATTAATCAAATGAACTAAGAAACCAATTATGCTCACGAAATCGCATACAGTAATTACATATTGTTTAATAAAGAAAACATGTTCTTACAACTTATTACTTATTACTCATTACGCATTTTTTCTAATTCTAAACTCTCAACTTTCGCTGTTCTTTTTCCAGCGCTGAGAACAATTTACTGCAAAATTGGCTACAAGTTCTAATCTTACAAATTAGTGAACTTTATTCTATAACCAGGAATATTCTTCTGGAATTTTACTATACTGTGAACATCTGCTTCTGTTTCTATTTAATGTCAATAATCTTTCTTAAGGCCCTTATTTTTCTAATGTTTGAAATGAGGTTTAAAAATTTGCGAAATGGATGGCGCGAAAGAATTTCTTGTTACTTTCAACTTGCAACAATCTCTTTATATCTAGATTTAGTTCATATCCATGCTACTTGCGAGTACTTATTTCCTTTGAAGTAAAATAATGAAACAAAAAAGTAATATATCAAATAATCTAAACATCTCAATGACTTCAGAATTTAGCAGTAAAACGAACGAGTGGATTTGAGTATAATAGTTTTTACTTGATAGCAGTAATTGAGAAATTACTATTATTGCGAATTTATGTTCGTTGAGATCTGAGATCAAGATTAGATCTCACTTTAAGATAAAACTAATCTTAGCTCTTTTGGTAATTATACCAAAAATGTATATTGAAACATTTTAATTCGAATATTTTAAAATTATAAGCCCTTTATAGATATCAAATTATTGACAAAAAATTATTAGAGTAAAATTTAATTTTTTTTTATCGATACGGATACGCATATGTTTTGGACTCACGAAGAACCTTAGCAATTACATGAAAATCAGTCTTATATATTGTAAGGAGTTTTGTAATGAATTATGTATCTTCTTTATTTGTTTTGCATATAACATCATGTAGATGAAATACAATTCTTGATATCCTTTCAACGAAAATTATTAATAAAATTGAAGTTTTGCATAAGATAAATTATTTATTTAATTGAGGGTAAAATACATTGATTCTCTACTGTTAATCGAATATAAAAATTATAAATTGTTAAAACTAAAATTGGTTATTGGTTATTATTTTGAAATCATATTTAGTATAAATGTTTCAATAATTCGTTAAAAGTTTAACCTTAGCTCCTATTTATGAAAATTCTGCAACACCAGTGCAAATTTGGATACTCATAAACGTAATTGGCAATAATTGTTAATATATGAAAGACGTTAAGATAGTTTCTCGTTATGATAATGAGAATCTGTTTTGAATTTTGAACTTGTTTTCGATTGTATATATGTATATTGTATCAATGGCTTGTGAAATTAGAAGAGCATGAACTTCATTCTACCATTTGTAACACTAATGATTCAAACTAATTAATGTTGTTGCATATCCGATCCTACTTCCAAGCACGTGCAACTCCTTTTATAGAATTATTTGGTCATTTTACATTTATGTACATTGGCCAGCTTGCAACATTTTCAAGAAGTAATACCATCATTATTATTCAAGTGCATACCGCTCGTTCATTGAACGATATCATGGTACTATCAACATGTAACTATAACAATCACTATCTATATTGATAGTTGTTGGCGTTATTCATGAAACTGGGCCGATAAATATGGCATGGAAAGGGAGGAGGTTCCCAGCAAGCCAGCAATATTTGATCATATATCCGATATGGCATAATGACTATGCATTGCATGGACATGCATACATGCATACATGAGGTATTGATAGCATTTACATTTCTTCTCTGAATTGCTTCATATCGAATGCAATACGCTGCAAGAAACTGCAATGCATGTGCAATCGAATTGCTATTGCCTACGAAACGTTCGCGAAATTTACATAATCTTATACGCTTGTTGGATGTATAGCATGTAACATTTACGCTTTATAGTCTCAGTTCAATACCTTAGGTGTTAATTTTCCTCTTCGTAATGGTTAGGCTGATATTTCACTTGAAGATAACTCACAAATTCAAGAGAATAGTCTTCAAAAATATTTTATTGTTATTGGGTTGTTCGGAAAATAATTTAATTTTTTTGTGGAAATGAAAGACCGTTTAAATGGTCCAACATCATTTTTCATCTTTCTGGTAACAGCTTTATTCCACGCTATGTGCCGTCAAAACAATTAATTATAACAATTATGCGATTGAGTTATTTGTTTAAAGATTTATTTAAGGGGCACTGTATTTAATTTAATATTGAAGTAAAATTTTCGTGAAGATGAGCCAACACTCATGGCTCGAAACATGTAGAAATCAAATATGTAGTTGTAGTAAGGGTAAACAATTTTACTTCAATTTAACCTAAATAAGATTAAGTGTGATGTAGGGTGGAAAAAACACAATTTAACTCTGTCGGGAAAAAACGAGATGATTTTCCGAATAAGCAAATATATTAGATGTGGTAAAATGTATTTCATTATTTTTGTACGAAATTGAGTGTTTTAATTTAATTAGAAATGTTCGATTTACAGTCATCAATCGTTTCAAAATTATTTTGGGCGATTCGCAAATGTAAATTCGGATTATAAGGTTTTTTTGTGTTAAATTATGGGGTACCCAGCATTGAGCTTCATTTGATATCCAGCTTTATCAAATGGTTTCAAATGGATTTTGGACAATTGGAACAGCACTTACATTTTAGTTTAACTCGAGAATGTCCATGATTTTATTGACATTTTCTACAATTTTCCAGAATGAAATTAATTACAGCAAGATTGAACTTAATTATCTATTATAGTATCAGAACCTTAAATACTATAATACTTAAATACTACTTTATAGAAGAAAAACTCTAGAATAAAACGTATTTTCTTTTTGTAAAAGTCCATCTTTGACCCGAACTCAAACAAAACTGAGTAAACTAATTACAAAATTGTCACAACATTATTTTTAGTACAAAATGTCATCTTTCGAACGCCATCAAGTGTAAACTTATAGATCTTATACAACGCCAGATACACATAACTAAAACCAGCTATTGCAAAAATAATGGATTTGAAACATAATTATTCTAAAGCCATATATTTCTGTGAGCACAACTTTCATCGGTGAGAAGCAACCTGAAAATGCATGAAAAATGTTACAAAACTTCAAAACTGACCAAGATTTCTCCCCATAAATCTACTTGTGATGTTGCTTGTTGAGATATTGTCCTGTTTCATGTAAATAAATATAGTGATAACAATTTCTGCATTAACATGAATTCCTTACTTTCGTCGCTCGCGCTCCACTCGTATTTCAACTGGAAAACGTAAACGCAATTCACGAGTTTTTAAATTATCCTTACATTCATATGTATGACTGGCATTAGAATAGATTCGCATCACTTAAGTTGTCGTAAAACGTGCCCGTTTCGACTCAAGTCAGGGATTAAACTCGTGACAAATCCGTCTGGTTGCATTCAAGTAGCAAGTGGATTCGAGGCGTGCAAAAATGCGCATGGAATGAAGTGCAGAATTCCTAAGCATAATAAATGCATATTTTCGCGAAACACGTTTATTTATTTTGTGAACACAAAAGAATGCAACAAGGCTGGAATATCAACATTTCCGGTAGGTATTTTATACACGTTCGTGGCACGGCGGGTTTTTTCATCATTAAAGATGCATCTATTATAAATGAGTCAAGTGCGCGTCGTTCTTTGCAAGGAAGAAAAACAACAGACAATATTGTTGGCAAGAGCACGCAATACGAGAATGTGCATCTAGGGCAAGGATTCAATTGGCAAATAGCACGCACTCAAGACATCTATTTCCTATTACCCTACTTTTT
>JARJDZ010000873.1:0-50829 GCA_030264555.1 Aleochara sp. GC000083
ATTTGGCTAAAAATGATTATTTTAATTATCCTTTTTCATATTTTCAATCATCAATTTTCTCTCAGCAATTTCTTAGGAAGTGGAAGTCCTATAATAATGATAAAGACATCATTTTATTGGAAATTTAATCTACTTTCAAATGCCATTTACAGATTTGCAAAATTCCGTCCGGAAATACTATTGGTATTGTCGTCAATTTGTTTAGATATAATGATCACAATTTCATAATCCTTTATATATTATCTCGGGACCGGAAGTCCAATTCGAATAATTCCGACCTCATATTTTAGGTAATTTAATATACTTTCGATTGGATTTTAGTCATTTGCAAAATTCCATCTAGAAATGCTATTGGTATTGTCGTCAATTTAGCCAAAAATTATTATTTCATTACCCTTCTTTATATTTTAATCATCAATTTTCTCTCAGCAATTTCTTAGGAAGTGAAGGTCCTATAAAAATGATTCAAACATCATTTTATTTGAAATTTAATCTACTTTCAAATGCTATTTTCGGATTTGCAAAATTCCGTCCGGAAATACTACTGGTATTGTCGTTAATTTGCTTAGATATAATGATCACAATTTCATAATCCTTTATCTATTATCTCGGGACCGGAAGTCCAATTCGAATAATTCCGACGATATTTTTTAGGAAATTTAATATACTTTAGATTGGAATTTAGACATTTGCAAATTTCCTTCTAGAAATGCTATTGGTATTGTCATCAATATAGCCTAAAATGATTATTTTTTTTCCCTTTTTCATATTTTTAATCATCAGTTTTCTGTCAGCTCTTTCTCAGTAAGTGAATATCCAATAAAAATAATTCAGACATCATATTATTGCAAATTTAATCTACTTTCAAATGCCGTTTACAGATTTGCAAAATTCCTTCTAGAAATGCTATTGGTATTGTCGTCAATTTGGCCCAAAAATCATTATTTTTATTCCCTTTTTCCTACTACTACCTACTATTTCTTTTTTCCCACTCTTTGACGAACCAGTGGTTAAGAAAAACTGGAATAGAGTTTCCAATTTATATCTGCTTCAAATGAAGATGATGCCAGGATGGAAATCATTTTTTTTTTGGTCTGGAAAGCAGAACATGTCTGCAAATTATGCTTCCCCTATCATTTCGTTGGCCGTGAACTTGACAAATAGGAGGAAGGTAAAACATGATGCTTACATTATGATGAAGACCTTGAGGAATCCTGAGGATCCATATTGGGGCACGTACATTATAATTGGGAAGACGTGAAGAATGAAATTCGTGATTTTTAGACATCTAGGATTTCATTTCACTTCCCATTCGTTCGTCTTCTTATTTGTACCAAGAATCCATGAAATTATAAGGATTCTTTGTAATACTTCAAGAAAATATCGAAATTAATTTTTGCAAACTATGAAATATGAACTTAATAATTTATAATATTGATCAACTTTTACGAGAATCATGGAAGCAATTTTTCAAATAATAAAACTAGGCAACTCATTGTACATGTGGTTTCATTGTATGCTATGTTGCCTATAACAACCAATTATTAATCAATGATTCCTTGATTATTACGTAGCTGATAGTTGAAAGCTCTTCAGAATTGATTTGTATGATAATATCCTCTAAGGATAACGATGCATTATATCGATCCTGATGTGTATTCATCCATGAATCTCATTGTTCGTTGTCTGGTTACATCAAGGTTCATCACTCCTCCAATAAATTGCTACAGATTGCACGGACCAATTAAGCTGAAGCTGATCCGTCAACGCATTCAAGTAGGACATCCGGTCCAACATTGAATCCAGACGAAGAGATCGTTTGATTGAATGTGACCAATGCTGCTTCTGGAAGAGACAAAACATAAGCGATTATTTAATTCACATTCGATTGGCTTTTAACGAGCACACTTTGTCGACTATAATCTATGTAGTCTAGCTGCTAAATTAGTGCACTTGTGCTCAATATGCATGACATAATAAAACGATTACATAAATCATTGCGCAGACAGACGCGCAAATTTGACACGATGAAATTGCGAAATAGATTTAATTGTACATTCAATTCATCATAATGTCAAGTTTAGTGTTCATTCGTATGTTCACTAATTGAATGAATTAATAAATTTGAATTTTTAGTGTTAATTTTATAAATATTACCCTCATAAATCTCTTTTTTTAATTTTTAAATGATGAAAATGTCAATTAAAATTTGAAATGTCAAAGTGACGTTTAAAGCTTGTACGTTCTGTCAAAAATTATATTTTGACAGCCATAACCTACAAAAAAGATCCGTTAATTACAGTTGAAATTTATTCATGCAATATTCAAATGAAACGTGTTGAATCCGAACCGGAAATCCTCGGCTATCATTTTCATTGTGCAGCCCGCAAGTTGATTAAATGGGCAGGAACGAAGATGGGAAAACTACCCCCAGCATCCGGGAAAAGTGACGAAGATAAAACGCAAATCGTCGTTTAACTTTCCAACCCTCGACCGAGTTAAAAGCTTGAGCTTAAATACTCGCTCGCAATTCACAACCCAGACGATAATTTGCATATGTAGATCAAGGTTAAGAATCCAATTTGTTATCGCGTTATCTCGTCTTATCAGTGTTTAAACGCTAACGCACCTCGGAAATTTATGCGTGGAATAAGGAATTAACGCTGATTTAGCAGTGGATATTTTGATTTATAATCGAGGTGGATAATTAATTAATATAATTGGCTGGATTGTGCAATGTTGGTTGAAGGCTTCAAATCCGCGGGGATTTATTAGCAATGGGTGAATTCGTGATGCGATTTGTAAATCAGCACAAATCCGGGATGGAAATCTGCAAGTTTGCAAATCTGATAATTCTACTGAGTGTTCTACTAATACATCTGTATAAACAACATAATGTACACATGTATTCAAAGTTGCCTATGGAAAATAATGAGTGTGATGATAGACATGGGTGTAGGCAACATAATGTACATCTGTATATGAAGTTGCCTACTACCTTAAAGTTAAACACCCAGTTTTTCATGGAAACTTACTTAAATATTGCGTTATAAATGAGCTACGATTGATTTACATCTCAAATATGTAAAATTTTGGGTAGATTTCTGTGTGGTCAGAACTTGAAGATTTTTTATTCATGAAAGTAATACCATTTGCAGTCGCCATCAATTACGTCAAGAGATACTTAACGTCACTACCAAAGAATGGAAATTTTCCGTTTTTCTTTTTTTCTTGCTGCTTCTTCAGTTTTTTACTTTTTGAAGTTCTAAATTCTGAAATTTGCCAAATTCAAAACAATATTAAATACTACAATTTAAATAAATATCTTTCAAGAGAGATCTCTTGATAATAAATTATCTTAAGACGTTAATGGAAAAACCACCTCCCTCCATTTCCCCCTCCACGAATTTGATGAAAATAGAAAATTCGTTGCAAGGCCGATGGTAAATGATCCGTGAACTCTCCTTCTTCGCATTGCTAATCCTTGTGCCTACAAAATGGCTCCTTTTTCGTTTCGCAGCCAAAGCGTCTGGCGATTAGCAGAAATTCCGCCATTTTCTCGTCGATCTGGAAGATATTATTCTAATCGATTTTCCATAACCGCGCGTGCACCTCCAGTTCCAGCCATTAAGCCATTCGTAATCGCCATTTTGAAGAACACTGCAAGTCATAAAATAAAAAATGTCTGAAAGTAGAGGAAAATTGAAAAAAAGGGAAAATTCAGGAAAATAAATCAAATTCCCCACAGAAAAGGCGAATTAATATGAAAACAAATAAGAAGGGAAATCAATAAAAACATTTTTCGTCGACAAAAAGAGGGAAAAATGGCTTCATTATGGAATTGATGTCAATGCCCGGGAATTGAATTGAATTCTTGATGGCGTCAGCAAAAATGACATCACACGACTGAGGGTAGAAAAAAATGGCCGACGTGGTTTGGATTTTCATTGGTCGGATTGTACTTGATTGATAGACAGGCGTTAATTAATTAAAATCACGAGCAGCAGGATATACGTTATTAATTATTCATGTACCTACTCGAATTAGCCATTTTGGACCCGGATGTTGAGTGTCACTCAACGTCTACAATTCGAACACCTTTGACAAGCGCCATCTTTGGGCACATTACCATGCTAAAAACAGAATGGCTCATGGGAAATTCTGATACAGATCGATATCCATTATGTCAAATCACATCTAATCTACCCTTACATTATTTTTGCATTATTTTTTTTAACATTTTGAGGTTATATTATTAAAATTCCACTGAAAAAATATATGAACTTCACTGAAATAGTCGTTTTCAGCATGAAAAGCTCAAGAGTTCAGAGACGAAGCACTGAAATTGAAAGAGTTATGATACTTACGTTTTACGTTCTAGATGGGTGAATGTTTGCTTGGTCCTTGATGATACAATATTTGAGCTCGTCCAAGGATACGAATGCACGAATGTTGATAACGAAGCGTGAAACATAAAATGCGTAAAGGTCTGAAACTTTCGTGGACATAAATAAATCAAGTTTACAATCACCATGGCAACATACAAAGTGTTGAAGTGATGCACACAATTGGTTACCGTGTGACGTCATGACACGACGCCATTTCATGAACACATGAACACATGATTAGTTCACGAAATTGCACAATTCATTACGATTCTGCAATTATTTTTGGTGTATAATTGGTAATTAAAGCTTAATGTCCTCATCATTCAACCAGGTTTATCTTTGGAGAGAATAGCGGAAATCAGAAAAATTATGGTTCGGCTCGTCATGATTTACGACCACCTATTAATTTTCCTTTTAGTTTTTATTCTGGAAAACTCTGCACTATTCTTCTGTCTTTTATACGGTTCAAGGTGCTTCCAGTTCTTATTTTTATAGGTCACTTTCACTTTGCGACCATCTTCGCATAAAATTTAACGTGGAAAATACAGGCAGCAATTTTCGTTGCTCCACAAGCTTCTTACGTTAGGGGTTTTCCCTCATTTTCCGGAGTTTGTGGTCCAAGAGGTTGTGTTGTTATATTTTTATGTCTCCATTTCCATCCTCGGTTCGTACGATATCTTCCAGTCATCGATATACAGAGTGAACTTTATTATCCTGCTATGGTATCAACAATATAGGCAACTTATTATACAAAGGGACCATGTGTACATTGTGTTGCCTATGGTCACATGATTAAACCATTGCTTATGTTTGTATTTCTGTGAGTCCATCCAGTATTTCGATACGATACGATAAAGGATACGAGGAAATTCGTTGGATACTTACGAAGAGAGGGTCGGTCCATTTTGAGGTCGCTATAAGTTTCCTTTTTGGGGCATGTTTGGCAGACAACGCTTCATTCTGGTTCTGCACGCAGTGAAACATCGTCCAACATGTGCGGCCAGAAATTTGGAGCGTGAAAAGACTCCATATCATGATATTGAGACGCAGAACTTCTTGGCAGTCCTCAGCGACGCCTTCTTGTGCCGAAATTCGCCAGTGTCACGTTCCACATTAGTAACTTGTGTCTCCATCTATAAATACAAAGTGTTACCATAATAATTTCATTTTAAATCATTTTTAGTATCTTTAGTGCAAATGATTTCAGAATTTCATTATGAATGAACCTGAAGGCGTCATTTTTTGAAAGAATTGGTATTGACTTATTGATTAGTTTATGGTTGAACCTTGGATTCTTGGATTGCAGTTTTATGGTCTTGTTTTATTGAAACATGTGGTGCAATCATAATTCTTGGGCCAGCCATTAGTTAATATTGCTTCAGATAATGACCACGACCTTCTGGCAACAACCAACCCTCATTTTCTTGGTGTAATTACAAGAAATTTGTATCAGTTTCATGCTGGTGCAATTGCAATGTTGCCATGTTGCTGCATCCAAAGTGGCAACATTGAATTTTTTCATTAAAGTTTTCATTTTTGGGGCTTCTTTTAATTAAAATTTTAATCAACTGAAGGTTGTAACCCACAAGAAAGTAGATATTTAATTTGTTGATCTAATTTACCAAAGGTAAACATCTGCACTAACCTCACTTATTTTCAGCTCTCCCGTTTTAATCCTGTTCAGGATTGTTGACATTATCGATTACAACCAAATTCATCTTATTTACAAATCCAATATTCAATTTGATCATAATATGGATAATTTTATAATTTAGATAATGTTCACTGATTCGTGATTTTGCAAACAAAAAAATTGCAAATTAATTGCATTCTGAATAAATTTCAAGTTGAGAAAAACAGAAACATTCTTAGAAACTCTTCGAAATTAATGGCATGTAAGAAAAACACTTTCGTAGTTTGTCTCTAGCTCTTCTTCTTTTCGCGAATGATACAACAAGAAATAAGCGAATGGGAAAAAGGATAATGACGCATTTCTAATGAAACGAAAGATATTACGTAGATTTCTGCGCAGCAAAATCGTGGAGCAAATTGCAGTTGTGTAATCGTAGATTTAATTTGCAAAATGCTTGCGAATGGCATCTACGTATTTTTGCTGATCCTGTCACGAAAGGATACCTGTCAGATAGTGTCGTTTCGTGCTTGGTGAAGTGAGGAATTCTGGGTAATCCTATAAATGTAAATTTATTTCGTTTTCAAGCGGATTTTCTCCCATGTTATTTAAATATTGCAAATTCGCAATTTTCCTCTTTCGCAATTAGGATACTAATTGGAATTTGATCTCGTATTAATTCCAATATCAATTTAATGTATATATCCAATATAAATTTTCCACGATAATTTTAATCGATAAATTTACTCCGAAATCGTCGCTAAATTATAATCCGGGAAATTATTTGCAAATTAAATTTCCCAGAACAAACTAACCTGAAAATCATTACCCTAAATGAATAATTTATAGAGTTGAATTTTGTTTGCGTTTAATTTTACTTTACCTTGAAAAGTTTTAAAACTTTCTTGAAGTTACCTGAGAAATTCAAATAATGACTCCTGAATCTGCAATTTGCAACTTTCAAGAATCAGGATTTTCTCTATGATTCGACAAGTTTGATCCCATTATGTAATGAACAAGGTGATGCAAAAATGTGATATCACATTATATTCCCAAAAAACATCTTTCTGCTTTGTCGAATAATTTTCATTGAGAGTAGGGGTCGAAAACTTCTGCCAAATATTTGCACGAAACTATAAACAGCGATATAAACTTCCAGTTGACTGATTTCCCAACCTTTCGACCCTTTGAAACCCTAGTTTCTGGAAGCTTTGGGTTCATTTATAATATATAGGTTATGTTAACTTCCGCTCCTTTTGTGACATGTGATCACATCGAAATCCTTCGAGTTATTCAACGAGGAAATTATGCAATGAAAGAAGCATATTTGATAACATTATCTGAAAAATTATTTTGAACTTTCCCTTCCATAAAGTTTTTTGTTGTTTTTTTGTTACTGATATTCAACGTTTTTGTTCTGGGTCAACTTTTATAGACTTCCTATCATTTATGGAAATAGGAAGTGCTACAATGTAAAAAAAATAGATTAGTTGGGAGTATGACTATAGGCAACCCAGTGTACAGGTTGTTCGAGTATATTAGGTAGTCTATAATCACTATAAAAGTTTTGAATACTCACTGAATTTTTGAAATTTGTTATTTGTTGCAGTTGGGTGTTGCTGTTGGATTTCTTCTACCACCAATGCTCGTCGACGGAAAGGGCACAACGAGCGACATAACCTACGACCTGTATGTGATGTTCATTGGAGTGGCTGTTTTCACCACAATTCTGCTGATTCTCATCCTCATATGTAAGTTGCAAAACCATGAATTCGGAATGAATTTTCGAAGCCGGCGAATTGCAGATGCAAACAAATGAGTTCCATGCAAATGCGGCTCGTAAACGAACAAAAATAATTAAAAGTGTGTTGTCAGCATGTACACTGAACAAAATGGCGTTCTATTTTATGCGCGTCGTAAAACGCCTTCCAAATTAGCGACCGCGTCCGAGAAAACTGTAAATTATCTTCGTTTTGCATTTTCTCATTTCCGCAATTCCCATTTTAATTCATCCCTGAAAAATCTACTGGAAATTTTCACTTACCAGATACAACTCAACTTTTTGCAACTTTTTCATTTGCAAAAAAATCAATTGTTATGTCTTGAAATCCGATTGTAACATTGAACAAGTTCCATGTGCAATTTCCCGAAGTTCAGTATGTAATCAGTTTCCTTCCATTATTTTCCAGTCGCGTGGAAAATCCAACCTGACGTTTGTCTTGGCAGTAAATCTTCCAATTAAAATGATTGCCAAGTTTTCTTCACTTCGTACTCTCTTGTTGCGATCAGATCTTTCACTGTAATGAAGACGGAATTAGTTTTTCTATGATAGTAATTTGTCATTTTCCACCATGACAATTAGAGTTATCCCGATCTGGACCGCAAATTACTTCCTGAAACTCGCAATGAATGCTTGAGCATTGCCTCAAAAAATTCCTTAACAAATCATTAAACTTTTCCGCGCGATAACAGCATGCAACGACGCCGAACAAAAAATTCAACGCCGTATTCTTCATCATTCATCCGCGACTCCTTTTTGTTTCGTTGTCCTATGCATGCTTTTCGCGTCGAGGACCAAATTCTGCGCTGCAGTTTTCCGCAATCTTTGCTTGTCGTTGGGTTGGAAAACGCCTTGTGAATGGAATAAGATCTCGGGGCGCTGAAGTTCTTCGACGTATAATAACACCCCAAGAGATTTCCAACTCGGCCATCCGACGCGGCGATCTGTTAAGTCTGTATGGCTGGTTGTATAAGCCCTTCGTATCGTAAATTAAACGAATGATAAATCTCATCCTTGTTCCGGGAATGGGAGAGTTCTTTCGTCGAGGGTTTTTTTTGGCAAGCGCAAAGACGCCAGAGGAATTATATGAGCTAGAAAGATTGCTGATATGCTGCAAGCTTATTAAACCTTATTAAATGCTCAATTTATTTACTCATTACCTTTTTTTTGGCGAATTTGTGAGGATAATTGAAGAGTGTTTGTGGGACCGCCATTTTAGGATGTTGTTTTATCGTTGATCAAATATGATTGTTGTTTACTTGATTTCCATGTTTGTTAGAGAAGAACATTCGTATTAGAATATCAAAAGGATTTCGTTGGTTTCAATAGTGTGGGAAATTTCTGTCATAGAAGGATTATAACTGTAAAAAAGAAAATAGAATTAGTAACATTTTGTGGGGTTAAGTTGAATAATGTGGATGTTAATACTTCAAGATAGGCAACCAAATTCACCGGCAATTAAAATCAACCTTTGTATTTGTGTCCAAAACTTTAAAATGTGTTTAATAGGTTAATTCTGAGTATAGATGTTTGTTTCATCAAAAGCTTCTGAAGTAGAATCCTGTAAAGGTTTTCTTAACCCTTATAAATGTGACATATTTCCATGTCAAAGTATCATATCTGCAAGGTAAAAATCAGAGTCAGTAAACTTGAAGTTAAACAATAACAATTTCAATAAGCTTTTAGAAACTTTACCAAAACAACCAAAATAACAAATAATTAAGTTTTACCTTGTTAAAATTGTATTCAAAACCAGGAACCATCCATATACTACTACTACATTCTTAGTTACATGTTTGCATCGCCTGGAATATTTTCATTGCTCTCCATGTCAGTAGTCCCAAAACATGACACATTTTCACTTCATACAGGAAACACCTAAAAGTAAAAAACATAGCTAATCAACTTTTTCCAAGTTTGCAACATCGAAAAACTATTAGAACAACTTCTAAGGTAGACAACCAAGCATACAAACAGTAAAACCTACTTTTTGAAGCTTCCTACCTTAAGTTTTCAAAATTTGACAGGTTCTTTCATAGACAACTAGGTCAACTATGAAAATTCACATGAGACTAAAATGTAAACATGCTGTGAGGAAGATTATAGGGCCGTACAAGGACTATCACTCTTCGCAATCACTTGAATAAGCAGCATGACTGTTATTAAAGCACTTGCCCAAAGTTAACTCCACAGTGTCTGTCGCACATTTGCCAAACTCATTAACAATCTTGTTGTTTACGAAATACTTTAGTACATGGCCCACTTTGGGATGAATTTACTCCACCTTAAGTTCCCCAAGTTGCACACTCTTAAGTTGGTGATGTCACATGCATAAGGATTCTGGAGTTAGTTTTTCATCCTGCATAGTATCCGGCTTTTCTTCAGCTAGTTTTGGTAGTTTCTTCAGCTAATAGCAGTTATAAATCTTGGAAATTTTATGAGGAATGATTGCATCTTAAAAGTTGAACCTGGAATTTTAATATTAGTGTCATCTTCACCCATAATTAATTCAACCAACTGCTTGCACATTCAGGAATAGTGTTTCTGTCATAATTTCTGAAGTTCAAAAACTTTCAAGATGGTTTTATGAGCAGTTAGTTGAAAATTATCATAAAACAATTGCATTTAAACATTCATACTTACGATTTCGCATGGTTTGTAATTTTGACGCCATCTTGTTCCAGTTTTCAAGGCCGGACCACCCACGCCACCCTCATTCGCCCAAGTGCAATCCCTGCAGGAAGAGGACAACGTCAACTTCTTGCAGTCAGTGAAGCGACTCATGACGAATGTCTCCTACTTGTTACTGCTCTCAGCGTACGGCATCAACGTTGGCATCTTCTACGCCATTTCAACCTTGTTGAACCAAATCATCTTACAATACTATCCAGTAAGCAATTCGGCCCAGAAAGCATTGCACCAAAACGGAACTAACTAACGAATACTTTCTGGACTTTCAGGACGCGTCCGAGGATGCTGGTCGCATTGGGTTGGTGATCGTATGTGCCGGAATGGTCGGGTCCGTTGTCTGCGGCGTCGCCCTGGATAAATACCACAAATTCAAGTAATTTATGTCTCCCGATATCAGCGGGCCATTCCAGACTTCCGGCACGAGGCTGCTGCTGAAAGCTTCGGGCCGGGAAGTGCGGAAGAGTGCGCACGCTGTTTTAATTATGGAAGTCAACTCACAACTCACACAGCTTTGAATAACGTACCATTTGGGGTGTTTGTTGCAGGGAGACCACGCTGATTGTCTACATCTTCTCGCTAATTGGAATGGTGATTTACACGTGCACCTTGGACCGGGGCATATTCGTCGTGTATATCGTTTCCGGTATTTTGGGGTGAGTCCGAAATTTACACTGATCACACACACTAAATTTCTTGTTGGTTCGAGAAAATTGATATTTCACTGGTTCCATTTGCTGCACAACGTTGCAGATGAATTCGTTTGACGTTTGACATTGACTTTGACATTATTTTATCAAGGTCAAAATGAAAACACATGTTTTTTCAAGCAAGGGGTAAATTTCAATTCCCCGATTGAATATTCATGAACTAAAAGGTGAAAAGAAGGGGCTTGAATGTTCTTTCCCCTTTCTAAAACCTCGGGAACCTCGAGAAGCCCGAGAACCCATTCTGTTAGGGTCGTTGGTAGTGTTACAAAGTAAAATATCGATCCGCACTTCGTCGACTTCCTTTTTCTAAAGTATATCATTCGAATTTATGGGGTGTGCAGCGACAGATAAAGAGCATTCATTTTCGAAAAACATGTACACCCCATAGTAACGCACTGTGAAATTGCAAAGCGAAAGTGTGACATCCCGGATTTTCTGATTACATTTCCAGCAATTTTGGGCTGAATTCCGGTCTGCAGGTAGCACAGCAATAAACTAAACGGTTAAAGCATATGAAGCAATTCTGAATTGAATGAAACCCTCCAGGGAACTCTAGAAATTCAGTTCGTTTTGCTTGAATTGCTACCGAGTTTGAGCTGTTGACTTCAATTTGTAAACTTCAACAAATCAAGTGTTTGGTAATCACTTATTTTTAGGTTAGTAAAAGTGGAGAATACTCTGATATCAGAAAGTGCCTTTTCTGAAATTTGAAATTCCCGAAATGAATCTGCAAATTCCAAGTGCGAATGGTGCAAAAGAGGAGCTTATTCGGAATTATTTGGGTGTTGTATTGTTTACGAATTTTGTGGTGAAATATTACGAGTGCGTTTAGCACCAAGGATTAAATATGGCGCTCACATAATGAGAGCTGCATGAAAAGGCTGCGATTCGAATGGTGGAAGAAAGGAAATTCGCACGGATATGTGCCACTAATGAGTGTGGCTCATTCGAGCATGAAGAAATTTCCCAGCTTGGGGTGTAACGTGAATGGATTGCGTGTAAATGTTGAAAAATGACATGGAAAAAGGAGCAGAAAACTAACGTTCGTAGAACTTATCTTCACACTTTGTGCAACATAATGCAAGCAAATGTGATAACGTCCCTGTTTTCCAATGGATGTATAAAGTTGAATAGCTCTCTGCAGAAACTAAATATTTTGGAGAAAGAAAAACACGCAAAAATGATATTCCCAATCGTTGAATACATTAAAATTGTAAATATGGGTTTGATCGATAGATGACTTTCAATGCACCTATGTAATTTTGGTTGCATATAACCTCACTTTAAAAGTTTTGTCATAAAATTTGTCAAATTAAGATTAGATGAGATAAAATTGATCGTTGCATTCCCAACTATAAAACTTTGACTTTTGACATTTGAATTGAAGTGAAAAATGTTATCTCATTGAAATTACACCATGTTGAAGTTCTGTTTGGCTTACGAACGAAAACGTTTAGAGAAAACTCCAGTTTGAAACAGCAGTTTGATGCATGTGCATTGCTGTTCGTCGATATCGTTCCCAACTTCGGATGATAAATTGTTGCGGCATTTCGGGTTTCCCTTATTGCTATCCTCAAACATGCCAATACATCCAATACGAATACACAAATCCGGGAGTTGGCTGGCATGTCGATTTCGCACTGCTTACATTCCAGAGTCCGTGATACGAGGTCCCAGATCAGACAGGCATCTGATTTGTGTCCCATCGTCCAGAGCACTTGTATTTACCGTTTAATGTGATTCCCGTTCTGATTCCTGTGCCTCCAGACATTGTACATAGTGTTTCCAGAGATTCCCAAAAAGGGGTCCTTCGGTTCTGCAAGGTAGCAAGATGATAAGTCGTTGTAATTCCCAGTGAACACTTTGTATTCCTTAGGGATATTCCTCAGGATAGGTTTCGGGAATGAGGGATACCTTGGGTATTGACACATTGAACAAGTTAATCCGAATTTGCTTGTAAATGAAATGTAAGCCTTGGATTTTCACTGTAGGAGTTGCATCCAGGATTTGGGATTCAGGATTTCGCCTCTAAATTATATTTGGTAATTATAAAGTGGAACCCAGTCGTTCAATTGGATGCTGAATTCGCTTTTAAGTTTCTGTAATTACATCCTTTCAATTAACACGATTCATGGTCCTTTGAAACTACTGAATCTTCAATTAACAAGAACTTTGGATTTGTTTTGACATGTCATGTAATCTGGGTTGCCTATAACAAATTATCCTTATAAATTTCGATCATCATATGATGTAGATATCTTTGGAAAACTTTGGCCAAACTATAAAAAGCAAATTATGAATGCAGTATCAAAATCTACTTAAACTTGAAACTTGAAGATTATTTTAATCCACTTCTTCGTTGGTTTTTTCAACACCCTCAAATTTAAAACTTCCCTTATTAATAAACTTTCAAGCGTAACATTGGCAAGCGTCAAAAAACTTCTTCCTCAATGTTTTTCCTCGCTTAAAGTTTCCTCTACGAAAATCTGCCCAAATGTTTTTCCTATCAATCCGATTCTTATTTATTTCATTTGGCTTGCAAACAATCCCACTTCCGTTACGTTTCTTCACTCCTTGCTTTTTTCGGTTTATAAACTAAGTTTCGGTAACTAACTCCTCAAACTCCAGACTGAATCCACGCCTTTTCTTCTTTCACATCTACAATTCCTTCACACTCGACTTGCCAGCACTCTGAAAAACCCCAACATGAAAAACGTTACGATCCAAAATAATGGCTGACGGAAGGTTTTCCTTTCGCAAGGACCACAACCCTTTCGATTTACTGCTAATGGACTTCTTAAGCCATCCAGACAAAGACTGGGATGAGACAAAATGGCTGAAGCAAGTTTTAACGCAATTAAATTAATGATCGCTGCGTTTGCACATCGCTTGAATATCAAATTGTTGTCTGACAGTTGCTGAATTTTCCTGGAAGAAGGTCAGCGTTAAATGTATGCAGTTTGGAACTTACTTACCAAAAGGAAATTGAAACGGAAAGCCAACTTGTACCATTCTTACCGATACGTGATCTGTGTGCGCAAAATATTTGTGCAAAAATCAATCATTCGGCCGGCACACATAAAGTATCTTTGGTGAGGTGCAAAAGTTTGCAGAAAACTTACAGGTTCCCAAGAAAAGCCATAAATCTAATGGGAAAATCACAATCGTGGTGTTGAATCTGCAACAAATAGATTTACTTAAAGCTTCCAATGTTATTTTTCACTTACATGAGATATTAGTAACATATGATGGATCAGCTGTTATGAGGGTTGTTTGGGTTGCATACAATTACACCCTGTTCATATTCATATTAATTTTCTACCAAAAAAATTATTTTTAATATTTTCATATTATAAACTTCATTTCATAACACAAATCCAATTTGGAAAACAACTTTTTAATATCTTTAATTTTATTTTCATTAAAAATAAACATCAAATGTGTTGCTTAGTGTGTTGCCTACGATAACAACCAAAAACATCTCACTTTTTGTTGCAGATTCTTCATGACTGGTCTACTTCCGGTCGGCTTTGAACTAGCAGCGGAACTCACCTACCCGGAACCGGAAGGTACATCGGCTGGTATCCTGAACGCCGCCTCCCAACTCTTCGGCATCATTTTCACAACGATATACTCGATACTCTTCAACAATTTCGGCGACATTTGGGCCAATTCGGCCATGTCCGGCATGCTGGTTGTTGGTACCATTCTCACCATGTGCATCCGGTCGGACCTCAAACGTCAAGCAGCGCAAATGAATAAGAAATAAGTCCAGCCCTGCAAGAACAGCAAATCAACGATGAGGAAAAACGATCAAATCATTAAATGGCGTCTGCATTTTGCTGACCAACGTCCAACACACACACACACATTTAGACGTAAGTAATGCACATCAACATCAGGCTGATGATCTATTTTCTAAGTCAACAACAAATAACAACAACAAAGATTTTTTGAAAACGTTGACAGAAAGAAAATAACGAATAGATTTCGTGATTGACGTTACCAAATATATTTTAGTTTCGAGATTGCACCATAGAGGGCGCTAGTTGGTTGTTTCGCGAAATAATTGACAAATTGTTGTTAAATTTGCGAAGTGGGTGAAGCTTGACTGTGAATCGACAAATAATAGAAGTACCTCGATAGCTAGCTACTTGTTAGAGAGAGATATACATACATATACACATACTATATAGATATTACTTATGATAAAAGCAGGAGAGTTTATGCTATTTATTAAATTATTTATTTATTCGGTATGGATCATTGATTGATAGGCGAATGCATTCCGATGGGAATGCTAAATGTTGTTATTTAATCCTCATTAGTGATTAGAGATGACACGAGACAAATATCTATTATAGATCTTAATGTGCCAAAATCGCAACTTTGACGTTTGACAATAAATATTAACAATAAACTCCAACTCTTGGATAAAAACGTTGTACTACGTTGTACTCATAGATGATATTTACGATTTTTGAGATGTGAAGAGATGTTATTTGAAAATTGATTAAAAATTAATTTTTGAAATGTAATTAGAGTTGCATAACCATGCAAATAAGTAAGGTTAGTTATAATTGGGAATCTGGAGAATGAATCTTCAACAATATACTTGTAAAATACTGCAAAAAAATGGCAAATTATAAACATTCATTAAGACATTGAAATGAAAACAAATAAACAAATTATTTAAACAACTGAAGAAAATCAATGATATAATTTTTAAGAAATTTAAAAATGATGCACTTGTTGTTAAATCACAGTCTAAAATTTAAAATGATTTTTGATCTCATAAATTTTGGGATCAGACATAACCTTAAATTGCAATTGCATTTTGTTATGAACAATAATAATTAATTCTTCCACATTGATAAACGAACCGTGAAGACAATAACATTGAGATATTGAAACATTGAAGAATACATTCATAAATATTTATAATATTTATTGTAAACTAGAATCGTCTAGTTATTTTTGAAGATATTTAACGATAAGTAAATAAAATAAGCTTCCAGTATTTTGTGAATTTATCTGTGACAATAATGCGCACTCCTCACTTTGTGGAACACCCAAATGCAATGTTAGCATATAAACAAATAAATAGCAACAAATAGGGAGAACATTCCATAAATGTAAACGTTGATATAACATTGGTATTAAAAATACCACGAAAAAACATAATTAATTAATGAGATAATGATGAGTAGTTGATTGTATAAATCTAAGAAATTTTAACGCATTGTTATATAATGAAGAGAAATGAATATGAAGCAATTATTTTTATCTATATTGTAATTGTAATTAACGTAATTAACGACAAGGTTGTCATTTATTACATTGTTGTTAAGAACGGTGAGAAAATAATGAAAGGAAATTGAGGAAATGAAAGAAAATGTTGGAAAATTTAAGGAAATCGTAAAAGACGAAAAAATTTGTTTTTAGTTTTCATCAGTTCGTTGGTTGAAATTGGATTTTATTTAATTTCGTGCGATGAGGATCTATTTTTAATCATTTAATGAGCGATTGCGCAACTAGTGAATGTTTTCGAACGGATTGCATCAACATTTCCGCAATTTATTTGTGTTCTTCCTTGAATTTGATTATGATTGTTGACAATTATGATGCAAAAATATGTTTGGCATTTTATTTCGTATTTTTGCTATATTAATGCAAGTATTGAATGTATTTTCTAATAAGAATTTTCTTATTCACATTTTGAAATACAATTTTCAACCAAAAATTTGAAATATAGATATTTAAATATCAAAATTTAAAACTTTTAAATTTTGGAAATTTTTTAAACCATGAAATGCTGATTTGTTAGTTTAATTTAAAAACATTATAAAATGTTGTAAAGCTCAGTAACTCAGTACCTGTAAACAAAGATTTTAAGTTCCTATAATCATTAAAAATATTGTTTATAAATAATATTCATTCAGATACCTCAAAATGCAGTATTTTGCATGATTTTAAGAATGAATTACAATAAAAAACAATGAAATAGTACAATTTTTTGGTATAAATAATATGACAATAAATTGAATCTTTAAAAATTTTTATGGCAAACAAAATTTACCAACAAAATTGAATTGAAACAAAATAGTTGCATAACTCTGTTAATTAATGTGACATTATTGTTTAAAAATCCAACTTATATCTTCAACAACAAACAAATTTAATACACTTTAAAGTCAACACTTTAAAAGTAATTAACATGTTTAATGACTTGAACATACGTTAAACATTTCAATTTTCTTCAACTAGAAACATGTTCATTTAATATTTGACAATTAGTGTGTTGGTTTCGTGCAGTGCTAAAAGCCATTCGGGAGGTTATGTCAAAGAAGAATAAAACAAAGCTAAATGCCGATAATAATAAGAAAATGTATGTCGTTTGTACTAATGCTAAATGTAACTACAACAAATGTACGAGTACAATAATTAATTATAATTCCACTTCTCTACCTACTTACACTTGATAACTTGATAACTACAATGATATTGAAGAGCATTCTGACAATGAGGGATTGTTATACATAGATTGTGTCAAAGTGCATTGATCGAGAGAATCAATAAATTAATAAATGTTACCTTATATATTTGTATTTTTATTACTGAATCCGACATTTTTCATATTTTTTTTTTGTTTTTGGGAGTTGGACTTAAAAGAAGGTTTTTTTGGGTTTTTTGTTTATTTTTTATCTATTATATTTTTAAGGATCAGGAAGAATGGTTATAAAGAATTTTGAAGATAATTATTTTCAAAAAATTAAAAAAGTGTTTTTAAAGTAAATGGAAACAACAAAAATGAAGCTTTAAGAGGTTTACATAGAAATTGACAGTAAGTAAAAAAGAGGAGTATTGAAAGTTGCCTAAAATTTTTACTGATCTATGGATATCATTTCTCAGAAGATCCAAACATTAGTTTTCAGTAGTTAGATTTAGAAAAGATTAACATCTTTTGGTTAGTATAAAATAGTACTTTTATCTGTTATCTTTTATCAGTTTGAAGTGAGATCTTTTGGAAGATTATATGATAAATTACTCAGTTATCTTCAGTCAATCTGAAGATATTGTTAAAGTTCTATATGACCCAAAAAATGATACAAAATTGATTTTTTTTTTCAATAGCTTCTAATTCAAACTAGAGAAATGTGATTTCTTTTGAGTGGTAATATGATATTATCATTCATTATCTTCAACTTGTTTGAAACCACGGCTTTCGTTTGTAGATGAAACCAAAAAGGATAGTTCCAAAAATATACATTAGAAATATCTTATATCCTTTGAATGGTAAAATGATATTAACATCTGTTATCTTTCCAGTTTAAAAGTAATATTAGACTAAGAACTGGTATCATAACTATTAATCAACAATAAGAACATTCCTTCTTTTATAATTTTAGTTCTAAAATAGTTGATCAAAAGTTGTAAACTAAAATTAACTTTATCATGAAATTCTGAAGTGATAATTTTTCATTTTACCAACAAGAATATCAAAATTTTAAGTAATTAAATTATTCCTTATAATTTTTGTTTATTACTATCAAACCATTAGTATATAATAATGTATATAACAATATTGAATTATATAAGATCTATTCTCCTTTTGAATTATACAACAACATATAATTGTATGCAAAATTCATTCCGAATTGTTTGAACATATTAAACAGAGATAAATTTAAAAATCTTGATTTGTTCTTAGAAAAAAAGATCTTTTGAATGGTAAGAAGACGATCAATTGTTTTCTTTTGTTAGTTTAAAGATATCAGATAAAGAACTGGAATTTAGGACTATTAATCAAATAATAAGAACTTATTTTCTTGTGAAATCTTACTTTTAAAACAGTTATTCAAAAATCTGCAAGATGAACTCAAATCTAAGATTTTAAGGTTATAATTATGTCAAAGTCTAAAAAATTTTTGTTTACAATTGTTAGTTAATACCAGCAATGTACTACCACATAACAATATTATTGAATTATATCAACAACAACAAAATTTTTCTTGATCCATACAAGAACTCAATACCTCATAATTGCATTCAAAATTAATTCTAAACTATTTAAACCCATCAAACACTGAAAAATCCTATAAAACCTCAACGAAAATCATTGAAACAACGAATAAAAACAATAACAGCGATGCAATGAGCTCGTTAATATTTCCTCACATTCCTCAAACGTACAAACTTGCTGCAATGATCGTAGCGTTCGTCCAATTAAGCAGAAACCCTGGAATACTTAGCACTTAATTGAACCGCTCGACTAATTGATTTATTTCGATGCGGCCATAGTATATGCTATGCGTTGGTATGGTAATTCTTCACTTTCCGCAAACCGTCGAAGGTATGCGACAGAAACGGAAACTGGTAGAGTGAATCCACTCAGCTCATTTAAATGAGAACTCGGATGAGCCGGCAGCCTCGTGACCCAGTTCGCCACACGAAAACGTATCTATTTTACGTTGCGTCGAGTATATTCTTCGCCCAAAAATACTTTCGACGCCGTTGAATTGTGAGCATTGCGTGGTGCACGCTCATTTACGATCGTCCGCGTGCTTTATGCGATCTACGTGTTGTTGGAGGAATGTATCTGCTTGTCGATGTGATCTTTAATTTAAAGAGTGTGTTTGGATTTCTAAACAAGTTAATTAGTTAATTTGTTATATGGGAAATCGCCTTGAAATTTAAATTTTATTCGTTGGTTTCTTGGGAGAGTACAAGAAGATTTTATGGTTGAATTTCGGGTTATGAATGACATCGAAGGATAAGAAGTTGAGGTTTTGTAATTTGCAGTAATTTGCAAATTTTTGTCATTTGAGGATATGAAATTATTTAAAGAAATTATTTCTTTTAAGTTATTACCTTCGGGATGAAATTATTGTCTAATGTTCAAGGTACAACTTTATGGACAGTTTTAGCAAAAGGATAAAGGATCCAGGAAGTTAGAATCAGGATCCAAAATGAATTAATCCAAAATTTTAGTAGTTAATTTTCTGATTAAATTCTAAAGAGAAATCCATTGAAAATTATAATTCCAATTGATGAGAATATGATTCTTAAAATCTTGAAAATTTCGTAATATTATCCTGATTTCTTAAAGTCCTTTTTTGCTAACAGTTTTGATGAAATTGTGGACGAATTCAGACAGTTAAAGTTAAACTTTACAGTTAAACTTCTGGAAGTATTTATTTATTTATTTATTTATTGAAAAGAGATTTCAAAGAAAAAATCTAGAGATTTTATTCTAATACATAAGACAAAACAAATTGGATTAGTGATTCTATAATACCATAGGAAAACTATATCCCAATGTAAATCCCCATAAGAAAACGTTTTTCATATAACTCAAGAATTATTTGATCGATTTTGAAGATCAAAAAAACATTTTAAAGGGCTGTTATTGCTTTGCAATTATATAAACAAATTATATTCAATATAACACATCCCTGTTGTCGTTTTTCACTTTGATTCTGGGATGTTAAGCACACACCGTGCTTTTTTTAAGGTTCAGAAATTGCTAGACTAAAGGTTCCTTTCAAAAGTTTGTTGCCTGAATCTTAAGCCACATTCTTGGTTTGTTGATGATTTTCTAGACCTATGCAATCTACCTTAAGTAAAATTCTACCTTAGAAAATTCTCTTGGAAGATTATAATCACAAGAGGAAGTGCTCCTGGAAGTAAATAATGCTTAGCTTATTGATGATTCTTAAGGAACATTTCGAAGGACAAATTGTCTAAGAATCTACTCTTAGATTACTGTTATGACCGGAAGAGGTACATTCTGAACTATTTAAACCAAATCCCAAAAAATAGTTGCATCTCTGAAAGGAAAATCTCTGTCTTATCAATTTTTGAATCTTAAAATTCAAAGTTCTTGAAGATATATTCGATATCAATCATCACTACAAGACATAAACTTATGGTTTTCATTCTTGATTACTTTTCTACCAAGGAAACCATTCAAAATTGCAAACCCAAAAGTTTTTAATCAAAAATCATTAGTCATTGTTGAAAATTCCTTACCTCCAAGTGTTATCACCCAAAAATCTCATCTCATTCAACCTCAAACCCCGACCAAAAGATAAAACCTCTTCGAACCTTTCCTCGCCTCTACATACATTGTACACACAAAGTGATATTTTCGTACCATCGTCGTACCTTTTTGGAGGCGCCATCGACATTGCATCGCATCCTCGACGTCCGCGCATGCATTCTGCACGCCGCCAGTCGACTCGCAGTGCGCATCCTCGACTGACTTAAGTCGCAGCGGGTCGGGCGTGCGCCAGTGCCTCGTCGCCGTGGAGCTCGTGCAATTTTCGTAATTCCGCGTGCGCGCGCGACGTCGTCATCATCGTCGTCGTCGTCGAATACCTCCAGGTTCGCGCACGCCGCTCAGTGCGTTTCTGCTGGCGAAATTCGCAAGTGCGCGCGCGTTCCCTTCTGCACGCCGGGACCTCTCTCCCGAACGACCCCATCCTAGACGACCCGATACGATACGATCCCTCCACGGAGTGCATCCACGATGGCGCAAATGATGACCATCAGCTTGAACCGCGCCGACGCGCCCAACTTGGGATTTAGGCTTCAGGGTGGTGTTGATTTCGCCGCCCCACTCGTCATCCAAAAGGTAAGTCATCCATTTGTCCAAAATCAATTTCCCATTTATTTTTTCAAAAATATTGTATGAATTTTGAAAATTTTCAAGTGTAACTTGAAACCGAGTTATTTTCGTTGAAAATCACATTTTTTCATGCTTGCATAGCTACGAGCGAGTATATTTAGAATTCACAAACAAATTTTTGGCACACTCAGCTTCGACGAGTGGTGCCACTGTGGAATTACTTAATATTTATCCAAATTTATTGTTGAATAATTTTCGCAAGCCAGGAAAATGTCCCGTTTCAGAACAGAATGCTTGCTAATTTGGATGATATCGTGCATTTAATGTGTGTAATTGCGGGGAAATTGCAATTTTCTGTACGGTCACATATGGCATTCAAAAAGTTTGTACAAGCATGGAAAATGTACGAACATTGATGGTTTATAAATAGATTCGTTTGCTCGTTTTTAGCGCGTTGTTACAAAGTTGTGCAAGTCTCGTATATTTTGCGCTTGAATTTCCATTTGGTTTTTAAATTTAAATGATTCACTGGTTTACTTATAATTTATAAATTCAAATTTCGTTCAAAAATTTCATTGGTAAATTTCTCGTCTAATTAAATAAAAAGAAATCTAGAATCCTTTTATCCTGGAAAATTTATTGATTTAAAATTTAGTTCCTAAATTTACCACAAGATGTCACAACTTTAATAAATTTTACTGAAACTGAAAATTTAACACTTAAATTAAATAATTCCCACCCAATTAAATAACAATACATTGTTAAAATGTTGGTTACCACTGTAATAAACTATGACAAAAATGTATCACCCTGCAAAATGAGTTTCATTCCAACTTTCTCTCTTAATGCAATTCTCTACTCCATTGCAAATTTATTGTGCAAAATTGGCATATAATTGTTTTGATGAGTGTGTGCATTCCGAGGTCACAATGTCACTTGTTTAGTGCGCATGTTTTACTTAAAGATGCGCACAATTACTTCATGTTATCGTTATCGTTTTCCTTGAGCTCACTTTCGACTAGTTATTCCTTTTTATTTTATTTTTTTTTTTGCAAAGGTGACAACTATCAGTCACCTTGCAGCGCCATTAATTACTACATAACTTCTTAACGAGTCACTGATTGCTAGTGGATAATTGTCAACTACGATGTTGGTTTTCAAATTCGTTTCAACTTGTATGCCAAATTATTATGGCATCAATTTTGCAAATGGGTATGACTCATTAATGGTTTTATCAGTTTTATCACTGAAAGAATTCGTTATCAGGAATTTGATTAATTCGCGTGAAAATATGACATGAAAAATCAATACGGTTCGTGGAAAAATTAATGGGGAGATATGCAATACAAATTTGCGAATTTTTAGCTAGAATTCTTATCAGTTCTTATCTTATTTCTATCAATTGATTATTATTCGCATAGTATGGAATTTGCAATTTCTAATTTATTGATAGAAATTTCAAAGGATTTAATTTGAAATTTAGTTCTCAAATTTGATAATAGATGTCTATGGTAATTTTTGTATTAAAAATTTCGAATTATCTTTGAAATTTATTAAAATAATATATGAAAATCCACAATATTAATTAACTTAATCCCTTTTATATTATTAGCAATAATTTTATTGATTGATTTATGAAAAATTCATGGAAGGAAAAATTTGATTATAATTTTAATTGATAAATTTCTCAAGAGATGTCTACACAATATTTGAAAATTTGAAACTGTAATTATTATTTTTTTAATCAAAAATTAAAAACCTATATTTTTTTTTATCTAAAATTAAATATCCATAATTTGAGTGATATTTCTTAATTTGATTACCATCGAAATTTTAATTTAATGTAATTTATTGTAATTGATCATTTTTTTACTATCAACAGGAATTATTGATTGTTTTTTTACAAACAGAAGATTTTTCTATAAAATTCTTGAATTAGTTATAAAAAATGTGCAAAGAAAGTAAAAAATCGATTTTTTCATGTAAAATATGCAAATATCTAGCAGAGATCAGTTATCAACTATTTTGCATTTGAATCAGCAATTACATTACATTCAAGTAATAAATTTCGCGAGTACAACGTGTAATTAGCTTCCTTCGTTTGCATACGAAGCATCTACCGATCTTCAAATCAGTGCCCCTCAAACAATTTAATCCAAAGTACATAAAAAACAACTTTTAAGTTTCAAATCATTTTGCAAATAACATTTTGCATTTACAAGCTGATTTCGAAAACATTTCTGAAAGTTTGAGCAGCACTGCTTTACGTATTGTACGCCATGTTGTACAGCATACAATAGCAACAAATTTGCATCCTGTACATCTCACACATGTTGTCTCACATTATCATTACCGTTTTTGTTCATTTTTTTCCCTCAGCATTGCATTTCCATGCTGCACTATATTTTCGATTAATCTCATCATTCCAGTGCTTCCCAAACAATTTATCCCTCATTTTAATATCACATCTCAAATCTCTAATGCCTTAACATCCCATAAATACGTTTAAAAATGATTCAACAATCAATAAAGTAAAATTTAAATTTTGAAGTTGTTATGTCTTGTATAAAAGTTGTTGTCATAGCAACTTGAAAAAAGTCATGTGTGTAATGGTTGAGTGTGTCTGGTTGCTTGCATGCGTTTCGCGCATCTCGGCCAGTGATTTCATCGTTGTTTATGATACGAAATTATTAATGATAAGTGCAAAAAAAGAAGGGACAACTCTGGGAATGCAAAAATGGCCAACAAAAGCGCGACGCCGCTTAAATGTCTGCAAGGTTACTTACAATGGCGTGCGCAAACATTGTTCATTGCACGCGCAGCCGGGCGACACATTGTTGAACATCTTAAGTGCATTGTTCAACAACAACAACAACAACAAGAATGACAAGAGGAGACGCCTGCAGAAATCGAGAGTCGAATATGTCTCATATTTTGTCTGGCTAATTGTGGATGTAATTTGCGTTGTTTTGCATTGTTTGATTTGACAATGAATTTGCACGATGCTACCAGACATGGAATTAGCTGGAAATTAATGGAATGTTTGCAAATATTTAATATCATATTGCAATAAAATTTTGTTGTCTTTTTAATAAACATCAAGTTTTTGATTGTTTTAAGATGATTTTTGTTGAATAAATGCCTCAACAACTTTTTTTTTATAAATTCAGAATATAATCTCCTAAAGAAAATTATTGTTAAATACATGTTTTAGTTATTTTTCTAGAAAATTCAACTTTTTAAAAGTTGGAAACTTTTTAGGAAATGTCGGAATTTTCTTTGGGTATGAAGGGAAATAGCAAATTTGCAAATGATTAAAATCAGATTGCAATAAAATTTTTGCCATTTTGGGTACAAATTAACCTTAATTTTAAAGTAGAATTTCAAACTAGATTTCTTTAAAATCAATAATAATTTAATTTTTTATTCAGTAATTTATTTTGGAGAAAATTAAATCTATTTAAGAATTTTAAGCCAATTTTTTCAAATATGCAATTTTTCTTGAGTTTAGATTTACTGGATGATGCTATTCAGAAAAATAGTTGCAAATTGATAGAAAATTCGTAGATATTTAAAATTTCATAACAACAAAAATTTTTGAAATTTGGATGAAAACGTTCGAAATTTTTAGCATAAATTTAAGATGAAGAAGAAGAAATTTATTTGTTTCAACTTTTTAAGAAGTTTTAGTTTTTGAAAATTTGCAAATTGTCTTTGAATTTCTTTCGTTTGTCTTTGGAATAACAAATAAACTCCAAATTTTAAAATTTTGCAGAATTAACTTGTGTCAAAAAAATTTTAGTGTTCTAGTGAATAATATTTTTTTTATAACAAATGTTTCTGATTTTTTGGCCATTGTTTAGGCTTCTATTTCAATTTCAAGTGTTGCAAAAATTTTGCAAATTTAGTGCACTCGTAATTATTGAAGTGAAAATTCAATATGATAACAAATTACTTAACAAATTAATGGAAAGTTTGCAATTAAATAAAATAACAAACATATACAAAATTTAAAACCTGAAGATTAATAAAAATTGATGTTAAATATTCAACAGTTCATTAGAGTTGACATGTAATAAATTGTTGTTTAAGCAACAATAATTTCAATACTAATACTATTTAATGAAGAAAACTATTTGTTTTAACATTTTTTTTGTGATTTTTTCAAATCTAGTGATTTTGTAACATTAAAATATTGAGGCAACTTTTCAAACAAATATTTTCTAAATGATTCCAGATACAAAATTAGCTGCTATTTTGAAAAACAAAAAAGTTCACACAATAATTTTTCCTATAACAATCCTTTATTGAAATAATTCATAATACCTTTGATTCAATTCCTGGAACAATAATAACATTGTTATAACAGAATACTCATTCGTTGATAATCTTGAATTAACAATATTATTTGTTCCTGAATAGATCTTTGTTTACATTCTCAATATAGCAATATGACAAATCACGATGATTCAATGACGAATCACTCCAAATCATTTATGTCAATCATACTTAACGTAATATTATAACTTAGCCCATAAATAAACCTAATTCGTTGATTGATTAAATTAAGATTAGAAAGAACAAAACAAATCGAAGAAAACGTGATGATGAGATGCAATTTCTCCACGTTTGTTTTAATAATTTAATTTATTGTTTCTAATTTATTTAATCGTGATTGACACTTCCAAATTGTGAATCACGTTGAGAAAAATTCTTCCATAAAGAAAGATAAAGAGAAATATGTAAAGAAATTTAAACATTTGACCGAATTAAGAAAATTTACATATTCAAATTAATTCCAGTGTCGGACTCATATCTATTAAAAATTAATTTTAACACATTAAATCATTTGAAACGTCGGTTAGGAAAATTTTGTCTAATTTTCCAAATTTCATTTTAAATGGAAAATTTTAAAATTATAAACAGAATTTGAAATATTTGATTTATCCGTAAACGATTCAATAAACAATGGAAAATGTAACGATATAAATTCCCAAAAGTTTGTTACATTGTTTACAAAATAGAATTCAAGGTTCACACATTCCATTAACTTACTATTTACGATATTTGTATGTTAATTAATTAACAAAAGTTTCGAATTCATTTTAATTTTTTTTGGCGATCTACATTTCTTTTCCTGATCTTGTTTTTTGTTATTGTTTATATTTTGTTTTGAATTAACTGCATTGAAATTATCTCCAATAAAAGTGTACCGAGGGAAATATTTTCCATAAATGGTATGAAATCACAATTAATTTTAATTTGCTCGATGATGATTTCACCTTGAATGACTTCATTTTTAATGTTAGTGTATCGTTTATATTTCCGAACTTGCAACGCCAATTTTCTTAATTAGTCATAATTGAATGCAGCTATCATATGTTGGTTATGACATCGTGTAATTAGTTCAATTATATGTATAAATAATTATAGTTTTATTTCTTGTAAACCTCAAAACATCAACAAGTTGTCTTTAGAACTTAATTGTAGAATCACAATTTTTAAGAACATTTGCAAATTATTATATTGATATTTAATATATGTAACCAAATATACATCCATATTTGATTACTTTAATCAATAAATTTTCGATTTAACAATTTTTTTCTAGTATTAATTTTACAGATACATTTTTATACAAATTTTTAGCAAATTGATTTAAATTTTTTAATTTTAAACAGATGTTAATTAATCAAAAATTTCGGTTTTGCATTTAAAGATTTATTTTTTTGTATTGAATAAATTGACCTCCTTATGCAACCAAAGAAACAAAAAATTTCGTTGACATTTGACTTTTGACCAAATCATAAATCAAGTCACAAAACTTTCTGGACGATTCTTTCTTAACAATAAAAGAATTACCCAAAAATTTGTTATGCAAAAATTTTGCAACCTAATGATTGATTAGACACTATAAATGATGAATAATACCTATAAAACGTTGGTGTCTTCACAGAACAACACATAAATAATTGAAACACGGTATCAAATTTCGCATTGCGAAAATCAGACGCATGAGTATGTGTATTGTTATTTACGCGCAGCGTGCCAAAATTCAAATTTAGCCACGCATCGCGCAACATACATCAACACAAGAGAAAACTCATCCAATGAGAATGATCCACATCATTCGAGAAGGATCCATGACGACATAATCGAAACAATACATTTGACACTTTCGTGAACTATAGGCAACTCGTTTAACTTACTGTCAAAACAATTTGTCAGATTTCACCATCAGTCAAATTGTTTGCATATCATAAAGAAGAAGTATACGATATAAAAAAATCAATAAAAAAAGTTGAATTAAGATTTTGGGGATAAATTGTATATTTGAATTGATCGATAGATCGATGATTGTTGTTTTTCGGCGTCGTGTGCGATTAATAGCCACGCGTTTATCTGGAATTTTCGCGTGGACTTTGCTGTTGAATTCAACTTGGACTTCATTGCAGGCAGTTTTGCTGGTTGTCGTTTTTGTTATTCGCGTTCGCGAACGCTGTTGAAATCGATTTATAAATAGCTGCCCCGCAGCCGCCACCGCCGCCATTCCTACAAGTAAGTAAGGTTATGATGCTGTGTTGATGGCTGCAAAGTCCTCGGTAAAGTTGTAATTCATAAAAGTGTGGGATAGTTGATCATATTTTAATTTGGAATTTTACATTTACAACGAATTGTTTGTATTTTTGTTTAGTCTGGAATTTCAAACTGTCAGAACTGTCAAAATCTGTCAAAAAATGTCAACATTTTTTTGGCTTGGTACTTGGATGTTTGTTCTTTTAATGTTTTCAATTCGTAATTGATATGAGTGTTTAAATGTGTAAAAATGGATGCATGTGTTTGGTTGGATCTTTCGTGTGTTGGTTTCTGCTAAATATATACGTTTTTATTACAAAATCAGCGAACATTCTCCTGACCAGACGCCAAAGCAATCTGTTAGGAAGCTTCTGGATTAAACGGACATGATGTTATAATTTGAAATAAAGTGGAGCATGAATTTTTTTATTCATAGTATTTTTCATTCAACTATCACTAAAAAAATTAATGTTTAATTAGTACGGAAGTAACGGTTTATTAATTAAAAAAATTTGATGTATGCAACCACATATTCTGTGGTGATTCATATTTATAAGGATATGCAACCAAATATGTATGGATTTCTAATGCTGATATCGAAATAGGTAATTAAAACATTGATTAGATGTAATTTCAGGTTTTGTTATTATCTAATTTTATTGATATCGAATTAATAGATAATTTTCAATGTAAAATTAAAATTTATCCTTAATTATTAAGATCCAAGATTTGCAACTCCATATTTAAGTACAATTCCAATGTTTAGATTTAAACAATCAAAATTTGCTCAAATATAACTTCAAGTAATTATTAACAAATTAAAACGAAATTTTCATAATGAAATTTTAAGTAATCCATCATTATATCATTAAATAAACTTTAATTAATTATCATGATTTAAAGTATGCAACAAAATATTTAGTATAGATTCTAACAATTCTAAGGAAGCAAACAAATTTTTGATTAACAATAATATCTGATCTTGCTATTAGTTAATATTGTTGTGGAATTAATGGATAATTTTTAATAATTCATTACTAATTGTAAGTGAAATAAAGGTAATATTGAAAATTTTGAATAAGAAATTTTTCAATTATAAATCGATGCATAAATGTTTAAAATTATGAACTGTAACTCATATTTTGTTTTCATCAGCTAAAATTAAATGGGAATTTCTAGTAAATATTTGGACAGATTTTCATTCTAAATTTATGGCCACAATTTCAGATTTGTTAACAATAAAAATTTGTAGTAATTTTGAGGAAATCATCTCTTAAATTGAAAATTTTTGTTAAAATCATAAAGATCATTAAAAAGGATGATTTATCTAAAGATTTATTATTTATCAGTTTGTTAAAAATTTAATAAACTTTCAGACTTGTAATCTTACAGAATATTTTCAAAATTAATTTGTGTATACAACATACTAATTAACTTAGAAACATTTTGATGGTTATTCTACGAGAAAATAAAACTATAAAATTTTATTATATTTTTTGGATTATTAATTAGAACTATTTTTTAAATAATTTTGTTGTCAAATATTTGTACTATCAACTAATGAATATCTTTACGAGAAAACTTTAGATTTTTGTCATCATAATTCCTTAACATTGATTTTTTTTGTAGAAAATTGTTTTTTAGTAAAAAAATATAGGTTATTTAATATATTCATATGTATATATGGTTATTAATTTGAACTAATTTTTAAATACTTTTGTTGTCAAATATTTGCATGATCAACTTTTGAATCTTTGCGAGAAAACTTTCGATTTTTGTCATCATCATTTCTCTCTCGCCTTCATTTTTTTGCAGAAAATTGTATTTTAGTAGCAAAATATATGTAGTATATATGTATATCAAAGAGCAAGTCATGAATTCCCTATAAGTATGCAAGCACAAGCATTTGCAATAAAACCATGTGCATTACCATCAGCTATAAAGTGTAATGCAACGTGCAACTGGAATTCGAAACTGGAATTTACCTGAATTAGCCACTGATATTACACTTTTATACCATCGCTTCCATGGTATTCGCTCCATGGAAGTGCACCAATGATCCCAATGCCATGCTGGGAGTTGATGGCCAGTGATTCACTTCATTTTACTTGCTTGTCCCAAGTCTAATAACTGGCAAAGATATTCCAATAGGCAGCAATTGCAAATACATGCAATTTTTTTGCTGGGTTGCAAATAGTTTTCTTCAGTAACACTTCAATATTTGATACATGCAGAATACAGAGAATTTTTGATCTTTGGATTTCAATAAATATCTCTGGAATTCAATTCAAGTTCTCACGAAAATTTTTTAAAATATTAATAACTCTAGAAGTAATTCAAAAGTATAAAATGCAATTATATTAGTAAATTGCAATTTAGTGAATAGCAAATGTAATTCAGATTTGTATATGTAGTTAAGTTTGCAACAATTTAATTTAGAATTTGTAAATATAATTGAGAAAACATAAGTTTAATATCAGAAACTTAAATTTATTTGAGATTAATCAATATAAAATGAAATTCAGAAGAGTTCAAATGCAAATCAGATTAGTGCCACTTTTTGTTAATAATAATTCATTTTTATAGGTAAATTATACATAACATCAGATTATTGACATTATTAATGCAGCAATAATTATAACTCAGTTTATAATTACTACTTAAATCAACTTCAATGAATACTTTCTGAATTTCAAATGACAATTTCAAATTACATTTCATTCAATTTCATGAATTGCAATTACATTTTGGCATTCTGAATTATATAATATTCCGCAGTTATTGCACATTTCTCAGATGTTTTACAAACACATCAAATTATGAACAAATATCTTATATCTTTAGTTGGGGCTGAAGAATCGAATGGAATGGAATCGAATGAATGAATTTTGCAGTCGCATCTGCAGACAAAGAAGTGCAAAAGTGATGTTTGCACGCGAATACGGTTCATGAATTCACTTCTTTTGATGCACATCTTGCACAGGACTGTTGGACGTTAATTGGCCGCTCTTTGCGAGCCCGCTTTCCAGACCATGCACTTTACTGGATGAAAGATTCCTCGAGCTGAATGAATTCGCAATGGGAGCACTCACGTTCTTGCGCATTCCTGACCTCACCTACTGACATTGCACCCAGCGGGGCACTCATTAGTTTAATTAGTGTTGGCTTAATTAATCAGCTAATCCAATTGGGATTCGCAGATCTCTTCATTTGAAGAAATTCACACTCTCATATTTCCTGTTTCTATATCTTATCTACTTGAGAAAATACCAATGAATGGATTTCAAATCTTGAGTTGTAATCCAGAAACCGTCACTAATTCAAAATAAATGTAATTCAAATTCAGGAAATGTAATCAAATTGTCATTTGAAATTCAGAAATATTACATGATTTAAGTAGTAATTATAAACTGAGTGATAATTACTGATGCATTAATAATGTCAATATTCTGATGTTATGTATAATTTATCTATGAAAATAAATTATTATTTAAAAGAAGTGGCACTAATCTAATTTTCAGTTAACTCTTCATTTTCTGCATTTCATTTGATATATTCTCAATTACGTTCGAAAATCTGAAATACATGTTTCTGATATTAAATTTATACTTTCTCAATTATATTTACCAAATCTGAATTACAATTGTTGCAAACTTTTAAATTACTATTGTAAAATCAGTAGAATATATCCAAGAAAGTTCCAGATTATTCTAGAACATTCAAGAACGTTCAAATTTCGCTTATGAAATTATCAACCATTAAACTGAAAATATTATATTTTTACAAGAGAACGTTCGCATTTTTGCAAATCACATGGAATTCCATACGTTTAAATCAACAAACCTCCGAAAACTTTCACCTCGTTAGCCGATTTTAAAATGCACTGCACTTTTACCTCGAGATTTGATTGCATCAATTCACCAGATTGTAGAGTCGGTTCTGAAAGTGCATGATGCATTCATCCAGAGCACAAGAGAGTCCCGCAACAACAAAAAACCTGTTGTCTTGTTGTTCTTGTTGCTGCGTTTAATGATTTCGTCAAAGTGAACAACTTTGAGTGCCACCAGTCGATAATGCGATATTGTGAAATTTGCTACAAATTGGACAAATGTTCTCGAACATACAAACACAACATGTTTATTTACCATTCTTCGGATTTCCAGCAAAGAACTCTTGCAATCAACATCGGTGAATGTTGGATACGATTGACAATGAGATAAATATCAACTTCATGTTTAATTAAGAATTGCAATCGAAAATTTCTTAAATAATGAATCTTTTCTAGAAATAAAAATTATGAAAATTTCACAATTGTTGATTCATCTTTCATGATTGAAATTCCCAAAAAAACTTATTTTGTTTACAGATTTAAATTCTCAAAGAAAAATTTTAAATTTTAAATTTAAAAAACAACATGGATGAAACAAACACATAATTTTGCATTTATACAAAGTATAGAATTTGCAAAGTATGATTTCTTTTTTACTTTCAGGTCGACGACATATTGAACAATATTTCCGTCCATTTACAAAGCGATAACTCTTATCTTTACTGAAATTCATAATATGCATGTTGATAATGCAGGTCAAAACAAAAACATAAAACTTCCATAGAATCATATTTGTCAAACTAGCGACGTTTACTTAATGCATAGTACTTCCGGTTTGCATTCTTATCAGTACATTCCATCAGTTACTTCCTACTTCTTTTGTCCACCCATAACTTTCTTAAATATCATATAGAAAATTTAGTTTTTGTTCTGATTTTCATTTTTTAAATTTACTGATTTAATTTTTTGCAATTTCTTTTTTAAATTTTAAATTTTAATTTGTAATTCAAATATGTAATTCAATATAGACAATTTAACATACGTATGACCCAATGTATGTTTAGTTGCCTAAAATTTCTCGTTAATACAAAATCTTTAATCTACTTTTTTATCAGATATTTATGATTTTAATTTATTATGTTTTTGTCATAATTATCTACAATTTTTTTCCATTCTTGTAGTTTATCAAAAATTTCTTTAAATTTACTTTAAAAATGAATTGCAAAAACTTTAAAAATTTAATTTTTCAAGAAAACAATTTTATATTAATATGACTTAAAATTTAAGTATTATTTTTCTGTAAATATTAGTTTTTTTCATCAATATTATATTCAAATCTGTCTTCAAAATTTTCTTAATTTTACTTACGCTTAAGAAAACTTTGCAGTTCTTGTAACCACTTAAAAATATCTTAACGATGACTCAAAATCGATAAACTTAAAGATTTCTTCTTGGGTCTCAAGATTCTACCTGAAATAATTGCCCTCAGAATGGAATTTCCGGTAGTTCAGCTCTTAGCGCATGCGCACATTAAATTCCTAAATTCTTCAATGACGTCACGAAAACTTTCATGTTTTCGAATGTCACAATTTGGATTAGTCACCATTTGCAAAAACGACAAACACGAATGTACATCAACAAACGACTGTAAAATTAGCACGCCATTAATAGCAAAATCATCACATCATAACCTCGCGTCATTCATCAATGGCCGCCGAATTACTTCTTGGGGATAATCCCGCGTTTGTGCTCAAGATGGTCGAATTGCGAATAGCGCCCGGAGAGCACTTGGTAAATTTAGCAGCCACAGAGCTTTGCATACATATTTGCAATGGCTGGTAATCGTAGAAGCTGGCGGGCGATTGGGAAAGGAAGTGTGCGGCACGAAAATAGCAGCCCGCACAGAAATAATAATCCCAGTTACGAAATGGCAAACGCCATCGAAACGACGCATGCGCCATAAATTTAAGCGATGATTTAAAGTGTCTACATTTTACATACTGTATTTTAATTACGGCGACGATTTGCGAGTAATGAATACAATGAATGGTTATGCAACCAATAATGCTAACCATGCTCCCATGACGTGACAATTTGTTATGTCATATTCGTGTCAATTGGTCAGAGTTGGCTTTAATATAAAAACAATACAAGAAATTTCATAGTAATGTTTGATCACATCATTCCATGAAAATCATTGATACGACCATGTCTAATTCATTGTTTTAAACCGGAAATCTTGTCTTGTCTTATTAGGACTAATCAACATGGAACATGAAACATGAAACATAAATTTGCGTAAATGCATCGGAAATTATGGTCGGATATTTTCGCATACAACTCTTCAGTTGTTGATTGTTTATTTTTTGTCATTAACGTTGGCCACGATTTTCCACCAATTGCAGTCATTGCACGGTTTGTTATTTGTTTTATCAATAATTACATCAAGTTCTTGCAGTTGAATGATATTTTTATCCAAGTCATGACTTCTTTATTACTTCCCACGTTTTTATATTTCAATTATGTGCAAATTTTAATGTAATGTCAGTTAAATATTGTTAAATATTCTTGGAAGAAACTGATAAAATGAATTCTTGAAAATCATTAGATATTGTTTTCAAAGTTCAAGTGCTAATCAAATAATTATTAAATAATAAACACTTTGGATTTGTACTTCAAAAATGATCATAGGCAACTTAGCATACATAAGATGTAATGTATATTAGGTTGCCTACGAATTCCACTTTTAGAAATATTAATATATTTTGTTTTATTGCAAAAAATCTTTTTGTTGTTTAATGAAAATGAATCTCTGATAAAAAATGAATTATCAGTCGATTAATGTGATTAATTGTCAAATACTTTCATCGTTGCTAAGCAACAGAAAGAAAGTTAGGCACAAATTTCTAAACTTTAATGCAATGTATGTTACGTTTATTCAAGCAATTATGAATAATAATAATTTGCAAACGTCAATTTGAAAGGAAGCAGACTGCGAGTCATCCTCTCAAGCACTTTCATAACAAATACATAAATATTATGCGCACTTCTGACTCACCTTACGCGTTTGCATAAACCATCACATCACGATCGATGGTCGCAAATCATTTATGGTAAATTTGCAAATTGCCATTAACTGCCATCCAAAGAGCGCCGCGATTACTTTGTTCCATTAGCACCGACGCATCGCGTGTAAACACGTTCGCAGCGCCATTGCAAAATATGGCCGCCATCGAAGTCAGAAATCGGAGGCAAACGGCTTTCAGATAAACATGTCATTCCATCAAATAGAATAAAACGGCCGCATTCGGGCGGCAATGTTTGCGCTAAAATTAGCGAATTTGTTAACAAATGAGGTCGATCCGGTTTGTATAAATAGTCACGCAGCAATTCCATTTGTAATTGATGTGCTATGGAATCATTACATAAACATTTCCTTGTAAAATCGTAGTTTTTGAATTCGATGTGGAAAGTTCAAAATGATGGGAGTTGGAACATAACCTAAACGTCAATTTGGGGATTTTTGGGGTGTTACCAGATTTCCCCCAAGGGTTGGTAACAAAATGACAGCTAAATTTTGAATGCATCTTCATTCTAAACGAAACTGAAAAGAAACGTCAAAAAAGGATTAAAATGACAGTTACCATGAGATGACATTAATTTGAAGTGTCAAATATAGTGTCAACATATCATACAAAGATTTTTATAATTTATACATAAACATATAAACATGTAGAACGAAAAACACATAAAATGTCCGGAAAAAAGATAAATAAGAAGTCTTTGAAGAAGTCAACATTGTTGAACTTGGTTCAAGAATATCCAGAACATGAATCCCTCACTCCCATCGAATTTGTTGAAGGTAAATTGAATGTTGATGCAGTGGATGAAGAAACAGGACTGTCCTTCGTTCGTTTCCACCGTCATAAAGGATACATCTCGAAGATTGTTGAAGCATTCAATGATTTCTTGGTTCGTAAAGGCCTCATCAGCAAGTTGGAACGGATATACTCACCGGAACTTGAGGTCTTCATCTTCCTCCTTGTATTTGAGCTCTCATCCCAGAAAAAGACAGAAATCCTAGAGCAACTTGAAGGCAACAGCAAGTTAACCTTAAAATTGATTGATTTTCTGAGAAATGAAGATTGCATCGTGAAGATTGTAGAAATTGGATGCACCATTTTCGATAAAGACTACATTTTCACTAATGTAATCGAAAAACTAGTAAGGAATTCTGAAACCTTCAAGGGGATCCAAGAAAATGAAGAGGCAAAAGACCCGGTTAAACTCAGAAAGAAGAAACTTACAAAGGTGAATCCTCCGAGTTGTTATTACAGAACCAAGGCGTCATCAACGACGTCAAATTCTTGGACCAAATCGGATGAGGTACCTCCAGTGAAACCCTTCCATCCAGCACCCATACCCAAATCAACGTACGAACCCTACGATTACGACAAAGAACTGGAACCCATCCGGATACGTCATCGGAGAGAAGCTTACGAGTTGCTAGCCTTGGCCCGAACGAATAACTTCAAGTGTTCCCAGGTCAAACCCAAAAAGGTCCCTGAGCAACCCGTCCCGAAATCGACCATTGTAGCGAAACCCCCACCAAAATTCGCAGATGTCCAAGTCAAAGACACGACAGCATCCATCATGCGACGAGCTGCACTACTTGCAAAAGAACGTGAAGAGGAGGTTCGACGAATCGAGGACCTGGTCAATGGTGGGATTGACACAAACGAAGAACTGGAGGAAGCAATACGTTTTGCAAACGAACAGCAATGTCTTCAAGACATCGAACGGAAGCACCTTCATGGATTGATCACTCGCGAGGAAGCAATTCTCGCCAAGAAACGCCTCGTGCAACAGAACCAGGAAAAGATCCAGAACTACCAGGAGGAACGTATCAGAATCTTGGAGCTGATTGAACGATATCGACAGGAAGAAGAGGAGAAGAATAAGGCTCTTGTTGAGAAGGCTCAAGCTATAGAGAAGGCTGCCAAAGATGCTGAGAGGAAACTCCTTCAGGAGCGACGCTGCAATGCGAAATTGGTCGACTATGAGACCCACATTTTGTTGAAGAAGGCTTACGAGCAACGACAGGAAGAGCTGAATAAGAGGGTTCAACTGATTCGGGAGTTGAAACTCTTGCAGCAGATCAATGCAAGTAGTAAGGTGGAGTTTGATCCTACAGAGACTGCAAATTTGGGGTTGTTGTGTGAGATGTCCATTGCGGAACTTCAGGAGAGACTCAACTTGTTGAAGGTGCGCATGAAGACTGAGCTCGAGGAACGTCGAAGTAAGATTGCCCAGGAGAAGAGGAAACAACAGGTTTTACTGGAGCAGATGAAGGAGTTCGTAGCTCAGGCTGAAAGGTGTAAGCCGAAGAGTTTAAGCAAATTGGGACCTTTGGTCCAAACGGATACTCCCGAAGATATCAAAATGTTGAGGGAGAAGCTGAAACAGACTAGAGAGTTACGAAAATCACTTGTCTAACATGTTTTAATCATTACCTTGAATATATCCTCGTATCGTTTCCTTGGTCTTTGATTTTGTACCAAAAGGGTTGTTTGAATTGTTGCAGGTTAATGGTGGTTCACCGGCGGAACGTGCCGGTTTACAAGCAGGCGACGCCGTGATCAAGATCAACAACACGGAGGTGTTCAATCTGCGCCACAAGGACGCCCAGGACGTGATAATAAAAGCGGGGCCGGCGTTCTCGATCACCATCCAACGGTACGAAAATAGCAACAATTGGCATCAACTGATCGATTGCCTAATTGATCCACCTGGGTGGAACTGCGCCGTTTTGCGTTTCAGAGGTGGGTCTACATGGCGACCAGCGGTCACACCAACCGGGGGACTCAGCCACGGCAGCAGCATCAACAACGTGTCGCCCGTCACCAAGACCTCTCTCGCAGCGAAGCCCCAACCATCGATTGGTGCCATCGGAACCGGCCACAACGTCGCTGCAAAGCCTTTTGTAAGTATCCCTCAATGTATCCATTGTAAATCTTATAGGTTACTTACGGTCTTAGTTGAATGGAACTGCGAATGGTGGTCCCAAATTGGTGAACAAGCAGTACAACACCCCCATTGGTCTCTATTCGGATCAGAGCATCGCTGAAACTATTACAGCCCAGTCGGAAGTACTCTCAACTGGAGCTTTAGGGTAATGTCTCGTTTTTGGGTTGTGGGATTCATGGTACTGATTTTGGGGTTATGTGTAGTGTTAACTTCAAGAAGAACGAGAAGAACTACGATGCAACTAAGAGTGCCGTCTATCATATGCTCCAGGAAGCCGAACGGGAACCCCAAGGTCTTGATGCAGGTAGGATATCATCTTCGTTCTGATTGTTGAGGTCCAAGATTGGAACTGTTCATTGTGGCATCGTTGGAAGTTCACTGATGTGATGTGTTTGCAGAGGTCCTTGCAACCATTCAGAATCCCGTCATAAAATCAATGTATCTATGTAATATTAAGCAACCGCAGGTGCAAAACGTTGTTTTTGAGCGTCTCAAAGCAAAAAGGCGCGCCAAAAGTGCAGGTTTTTCGTGATTATGTGTTGTTTTTGTATTTTTGTTCACAACACAAAATTTGGCAACACTGTAATGAGGGTACCTTGAATATCTGGGGTGCATTCGTTGTATTGATCGGGTATGCACATTGTAGTGCGCATGCGCGGATTGCATGGTGTTTGCTAACTTACCACCAAGCTCCGGTGTGAAGTTAGGGGAGCACCCGATGTTACCCGACGAATTAAATCAATACATCCCCTGGTTATGCCCCTGGTTTTGTTTGTATTGACAGAAGATATGTCAAAAATGACAGGAATGCCTACTCCAAAGATATTCAAAGGTATCATTTCGACGATTTCGTAAACTGTTCTTGGAACAAAACATTCAACTGGCAGTCACTTTGGGACGAGATGCATCTACCCACACCCGAAACCCACACAAACACAGTGTTTATTGTTCATGAAATTGGCATGCGATTGAACTAGTTGGGCTGGATGATTGAGCGTGCCTCCCACATGCATTATTTTTAATCGGAGTTATTTGGCAACTCCCGCATCTTCGTGGCTCATTTGGCACGCCGATCATACTGGTCGGAAATTATGTCACATCCATGTTGGCCCATCGTTGTTTGTCATCGTCATGTGTTTCTCTTTCTGTCCCATTTGCATTGTATCGGGGTGCACAATCTAGAACCTGATTCTGGTGTGGTGACCGCTCCCCTAGGAGGACTCGTAGGTCTCAAGCACGTCGAAGCCCCGATCCAGAAGCCCGCACCACCAACACCCCAACTACCACCGGGTCAGAACATCTGCGCCGACTGCGAACGCCTCATCGTGTAAGTAGGCAACCCTTTCAGCGCAGAACGTCCACGAGCATTTAGATGACCCAACGCCAGACATTTCGAAATGAGCAAAGGCGAAACCGAAATTGAAACGGTCCCACTTTGACATGGTCTTTTTGTTTTTTTGTCGTAGTAACAACACGTTACGATAGCTGCAACAAAGAGCGCTCTGCGTCTGCGCACGAGCAGTTCAATAGCTCGCCGCGACTGAGCGCTTATCACAATCATCAACCAAATCAGTATAATTACGAACCGGAAATTACCCGATGCACTGATTGCGAACGCATCATTGTGTAAGTCCCAGTTTTTGGTGCGATGTGCACAAAAACGGGTCGATGTTGTTTCTAGAAGTCCTCTTTAGTTGCACTCTCTGTTAACCATAATACGCAAGGTCGCGATTGAAATTCTAGTCTAAATGTTGGTAGCTGCACGTTTCCATGTTCCTCGATGTTGAATGAAGTGAAGGTGACCTTTTGGGACTGACTGGTGGTGTGGTACTTGCAGGGGTGTCTTCGTGAGGATAAAGGATAAGAATCTGCATGTTGAATGCTTCAAGTGCTCCACGTGTGGTGCTTCGTTGAAGAACGTCGGATACTATAACATCAACAACAAGCTCTACTGCGATATCCACGCCAAGTTAGCTGCTAAGGCGAACCCACCTGGTGCTAACCTGGTTCCAGTTACCATCCCACCGTAAGATACCCACAAATTCTGTCAGGATTTCTGAGAACAAAGCTTGTAACAATGTTTTCAGTGGAGGTAAGGTTCCAGCTGGTACCATCTCGGCTGCTCTGTCCACCCACTCGTTACCATCACCAGGACCATTGTCTCCAAAGGCTGGACCATTGTCACCAAGTCAGAACCTGACAGCTGCACCCTTCCAGGTTAGGTCCATAGATACCTCAAACATAACAATGATTAGAAAATAATGATATAAGAGTGTGTTTACATTACTAACCATGTTTTAGACCCATAATGATGAAACCGATTCGGGACTTTCAAGCACTAAGCTACTAAAATCCATAATACAAGCTGCAGCCAAAAAGAGTGATGCCAAAATTAACGATGAACCCACTAACCTTGACACTGACCCTTTACCAGCCCCAAAGGCAAGTCCCATTTTAAGGTTACCAGATACAGATTCTAATTTGCTCTTTGTCCACACATAGCAAAACTACACGACAGCCCCACGTCCATTTTCGAGTGTGAGCGCCCCACTTTCGCCGAACAGCTACTCGCGTCCGTTGCCCAAGGCCCCAGTGCAGGCCCCACTCTCACCCTTGGCAACACCCAGCACCCCAGGTAATTAAATCAACACCCCACAGCTCGTCGACTCGAAAGTGAGGTTATCTAAACAATGGGCCATGTCGTTTGTATAGGTTTCACTTCATCGAAACCTGTCGGTGGTGGCATGTTCAAAGGTATTTAGATACGTGAGCCCCAGCCAGAAACCGTGTTGCTTTACTATCATGCTACAAGCCCTAATCCAATTTCTTCGCGCACCCCTTTCAAAACACACAACGCGCCGTGGGTTTCTTGTAGATTTGTACACTAAGAAAGACCCATCTTGTTGGTGTTTCAGATTGTAGAACGTTCAACACACAACCGCGTCCATTTTCCTTAGTATCCGAATGATAGCAAACTACTTTCAATTTGCAGTTTGCCCTGCGCTTTAGATTACTTAGATGCACTTGTTTGGCGATAGATGGCGTGATTGCACCTCCGATAATTTTTTTGTGCAACATTTTTGACGGGGATTTCTTGATACAAATTACAAGCAACATACAAACTCATCAATTCGTTTATCTTTTCTGCTATGCTACTTTTTATGATTTATTAATTTGTTTATTTTCTTTCTGCTTTCTTTTTTGTTTCTTCGTTGTTTGTATCGATATCACCCCCCGATGTTTTTCAAACCCCAACACTGTGTGCTCATAACCTTGCTTTCTGCGTGTGATTTTGTGTGTGCAAAGAGAAAATCGAGATTGTTGAGAATATTGTGTGGCCTCCCAAGCAAGAAGACATCACTGATTTACCCACTGCTTCACCCTTGTATTTCCCACCACCAACCCACGTTCATGTAAAGGTGAAGCAACTCTCGCAGAGACCCCAAACTCCGTACGAAAGCCAACTACGACCTGTCACTCCGGTTGCATCCGAAAAGTCTGAAACAAGGTCGGAACAGTCAGAATCGGATTACCAGGAGCTTGAAGACTACACGAATTATTTGAAGAACATGGAACCCAAGATGTCGTTGTGTTCCAACGAGGTGTACAACATCAATGGTCGGAGGAGTACCATGGAGTGTGTTGAATCCCTCGCGGAGCACCTTCAGACCGCCATGTTGGTCGATAGCATTATGAAGAACCAACGACCCAAGTCGCCACCTCCACCTGAAGTGGACATTACCCCGAAGCCGAAGAAGGCTCCACCCGAAAAGAAGGATTCGGACAGTCCCATTTCCTCGGTGTGTCCACTCAAGTGTCAGCAGAGTTGCTGTAATGAATGTCCGGATTGTCCGATGAAGAGACCTGCAGAACTTAGACGACTTTCAGAATTGGAACGTTTTGAGGAGATGAGGGCGAAAATTCAGAATAATGTTCCACAAGGATGGGAGTCCCAGATGGTTGCTGCATTGCGGACCACACCAGATAAGCCGTTTTGTCCGAGTCCGGAATTTGCACAGATTCCTGCGAAGAGTTCCCGAGGACCTTTGGCGTCAGCTCTGTCCATTGCTCCAAAACAACCATTCACTCCAATCACACCAGTTTTTCCCATTTTGAATACCAAACCTGTACCATTACCCGAGGAAACAGTTCCGTACCTTCCACCGGAGAGACCTATCATACCGGAAGTACAAGCCAAACCTGTGCAGAAGAAACCGGAAGAGAAACCTGGTACACCGTTTGTTGAAGCTTTGAAAACTGCACCCGAACGTCCATTTTCGCCAATTGGAAAAGGTCCTACACCAATACGGAAGAAAGTAGAGGATCCACTCCTGAAGGATTTGCCCAAGCCAATGGAGAAGTTGAGTATGTTATCAGCTTTGACAACAGCTCCAGATAGAACCTACTCGCCTTTAACCACGGAGTGTCAGAAGCAAAGTTTGACCTTGGAGGAAAGACGTGAGATTGAGAGCAAGAAGGAGGAGGTTCTAATGGAGGAGAAGAAGAAATTTACCATTAGACCACCAGTACCACAACCCTTCATTGCTACCATGGTGGGGACTTTTGAAGGAGGCAACCCAGGAGGTAATCCTGGAACTCAGAACCTTGAGTCTTCAGAGGAGTATCAAATGATACAACAAGAAAGATCTGTACAAATGCTGGAAGAGGTCAAACATATGCAGGCTCAGGTTCAGGTTCAGCAACAGGTCTACCATCAAGAAACCCAAGAGATGCAAGAGGAACACCATCATGTTTGTTGTCTCCATCAGAAGGAATGTAAACTGCAGAAAGAACGAGAGATTGCGAAGCAGAACGAAGAAATTATTTTGAAGAAACCCTTGACCTTGGCTCAAAGCCTTCAGAAATCAGAATATATACCATCATATCAAACATCTCTTCAGTACGAAGAAGAAATCCAACTTCCTCATCACAAGGATATTAATAAGTTGCTGAAACCACATGAGAAATCAAAAATAGTACCAACATCACGTCCGTTGTTAAGGCCTGAACCCCAGCATGAGATGGCAACACCACCACCGAAGATAACCAAACCGGTTACAGTGGTTTCATCTCAAGAGCAAAACCCCAACCCAAGTGTCTGCTTCCAACCAGTAAACGACAACTTCCAACCACCCAGCAGTGCAATGGGTCAACGTCTAGGTCAACCCACACCTAGTAAAATCAACAAACAACCCTCCGCTATCCCATACTACCAACAAAACTTGGTAGCCACCCAGTACCTTGCACCCGAAATCAACGTCTTCGACCCGAAAACCCCCGATCGCTCAAGGTCACCCAGCCCATGCCCTGGTGCACATCCAGACCGACCCAGTTCACCCTTCAAACGCGCCTCTCCACGACCCAAGTCCCCAGCCCCAGGCCCACCACCCAACCCACTCCGCCAACACCAGGACCCATCCAGCTTTCAGCAGGACTTCAAAGTGGAGCAAGCCAAGGACAAGGTCACCTCGTACATACCCTACCATCAAGAGCGCTACCAGACGATCCAGAAACGTGAAGGTGACACATACGATCAAAGTCGAGTGGTCGACGTCACCCAATCGCGTTCAGAGACCATCCAACCCAACTTTCAGCAACAGACCCAGCAGGCTCGAGCGTATCAAGCGGAAGACATGCGCCGTCATCAAGAGTACACTCAGGGTGATGCGAAGGTTAGCCGGAAGGAACAGGAACGATCCGAGCAGTTGCAACAGTTGAATAGGTCCCAGGCGCAGAGTGTTGAGACCTCTGCAGATGGACGGGTTCAGGTGCAACGCAAACGGACGGTCGTCGAGGAGTTCGAGCAATCGCACAAGGAGAAGAATATCGAGATACAGAAGACGTATCCCTTTCAGAAGGCTAATGTTCCGGTGCATGATGAGCAGGGGATTGTAGGGTTGCATTTTACAAATCCTCAACCCTTGAATTCACCCTTTCTTAGACAACCCGCCAGTGGTCCTCCACCCATGCCGAAGAACCCTATTGTGTCGGTTAGTAAGGTGGCACCTCCACAACCACCCCCACAACCCGCTTATAAACCCGTCCAACCTCCGGTGAAGGTCACGGTTCCGGTTCCGCCTTTGACGAGTGATGTGCTTGCTTCCACCTCGACGCAGAGTGGTCCTAATCGTCCCGGTCCTAATGTAGGTGCTGCAGGGGGTCGGCAAGCAGGAGGCAGCGTGTTCGCACCTAAACGTGGCCGAGGGGTGTTGAATGTTGGAGGGTTAGGTGCACGTATCGCCCTCTGTGGGTCATGTCATCAACAAATCAGGTCAGCTGCTTTGTAACCCCTTAGATTTTGCTTCTTCTAACCACTCACACCTCACACCTTTAAACTTTGCATCTTAACCCTTATTTATTGATCTTATAGGTGCTGTTTGTGTTGATGTTGTTGATGTTGTAGGTTATGTTTGTATTGGTGTGTTTTGATGTACTATTTTGTTTGATTTCAAGAGCATGAGACTGAAATTGTGTACGCAGACGATCGTGTAGAGATCACGACCACTTTGGGCCCATCGACAACCACCACGGAGAAATTCTATAACGAGATCAATGTTAGCATACCGATGCCAACCTTCGCCCCATCGCTCTCTTCGGAATCATCTCCACGCTCGTACGTTTCGTGCAACTCAAGTCATTCCTCCGAGAAGCCGGATTACTACACATCCTCCAAGAATAATTACATCGAGACGACGTTTCCAGCTGTCAGCGTCGACGAGACCCGCGCCCGCCATCGCGCTAACAAAACAATAACGCTTAACGATAATCCTAACACCATTTGTAACGTGTGCAATGTTGTCATCAGGTTTGTTTGCTCTAACCCACGATTTCTTTGATTCTATTCTTGTAACCACGTCTACTAAACGGTTTTCTTCCTGTAGGGGACCCTTCATCACCGCTCTGGGGAAGATCTGGTGTCCGGACCACTTCGTTTGTGCCACAGCCAGCTGCCGAAGACCACTCCAGGACATTGGCTTCGTCGAGGAGCGTGGCCAACTCCACTGTGAGTACTGCTTCGAGCAGTATCTAGCTCCCAATTGCGCCAAGTGCAGTGCCAAGATCAAAGGGGTAAGTTACAAGAAGACACGTCGAAGGGCGATGGTTATTTTGGGGTTTTTTGTAGGATTGCCTTAAGGCCATCGGCAAGAACTTCCATCCGGAGTGCTTCAACTGCGCGCATTGTGGGAAGTTGTTCGGGAACTCGCCGTTCTTCCTTGAAGATGGTCTGCCCTACTGTGAGGGCGACTGGAACGAGATGTTCACCACGAAGTGCTTTGCCTGCGGTTTCCCCGTCGAGGCTGGAGATCGTTGGGTCGAGGCGTTGAACAACAACTATCATAGTCAATGTTTCAACTGCACTGTAAGTTCTTCCTTCAAAATGACCTTATTGCGCCATCTACTGGCTTCGATGCGATACATTCATTCTGTATTGTGTGTTGCCTATACATAGGGGTTGAAAATTTTTATGTTTTTAGATGTGCAAAAAGAATTTGGAAGGACAAAGCTTCTACGCGAAAGGAGGACGTCCATTCTGCAAGAACCATGCACGTTAAGCAACCAACCAATAATATTTACCATCGTAGTCAATTAAAAACGAGGATGAAGGGAGTAGGAGGAAGGATAAACCAAATATTTTAGTTTAATGAGCCCCATGCAATTGAGGATCATCAGAGTCGAAGAAGCAGCCGCATGGAACACGCGAACTTGAATTGCAAATCGATACGGAATTAATTAAGCCAACGGCCCCCCGTATCGCGTACGCTGATGATGATGATGACAATGTTGAGGATACTATTTGGAAATATTTTCTAGTTGTAGGCTATTATTTTAGATTGCGGTTTCGTATTCTTCACGGACAGTTCGAGTCAGTAATTGTGCCGTCGTTTTGTTGCATGCATATTGTTACATTATATTCGAAAACTCTAGACGCTAAGATCGTAAATATGTTTGTTTGTCCATGGAAATATGATACAGAGTAGCGCTTCTAACCTTAAAACGCTGCAATGCAATATGGGACATTTCGAGCGAGGAGGCATGGATTACATTTTCTAATTTATTATTTTGCGAGTTTATTTGATGCATGCGCGCGTACAAGTGCCATTCTATACTTATATTTATAAATATTTATTCATATCCCTCGTACATTTATCTAGTACCACGAATTGGTTGGATTGTTCTCTTTATTTAATTGTAAATTTGTCGTTTATATCGATATAAATTACCCTAATACGTAGACGAATGCGATGAGTTTACGATTCTTCGACATGGAATCTTGTCGCAAACCATGTTTCAATGTATATTACTTGTAAGTTATTTAATTTAATTGTAATTAAATGAGATGCTTAGAGAAATGTCGAGACATTTTGTTCCTTGTTTATGTATTTCATTTCTAATATTCTAATGACAGAAAATTTTAACGAAACAAGCTAGAAAGCTAACGACTTTTTAGGTATAATTAATTGTTTATCAGTCAAAATTGCAAATTGATAATTGAAAATGGAAAATTCTACCTATAGCTAGAAAATGTGCTTTTTCATTTCCAAAATTTACAAGATGTGAAATTTAAAGATCAACTATGTTTGCACCTTACATATAGGCAATCCAACATACTCATTGCCAAAAGTACGTTGAGTTGCCTATCATAACGCTGTCAATTACTGTCGATTACTATACAGTAAAATATTTGGCAAATTTTTGCAATGCTGAATATTAAATTGGTGGTATCCATATTTCACTAGTCAATTGCATTTCGTTGCTGAGGAATTCATTCAATTGGCATTCAGAAGCATGAGGATGTAGTTTCGCTATATCCTTGGATACACGCAGCCATTTTGTAAGCTAAACATAAACATAAACATAACCATAACCTTTAAAATCTACATTTTTGAAAAGGATCATTTCTTTGTACCTGACTAATGACTTGTTTGGTACTCGCCCTTTCCAAGTAATTGTAAAAGTTGGTTGCTTCATTGAACGGACATAACCTCACCCAGTGACCTTCACGTTTGGGCGCTATGGACCAATCTTTACCATTACCCCATTCTGCGTAATCTTTGGTTTCACTACGTTGTTTTTTAACTCCTGTAAAAGAAGACATCAAATTTTAGGTTAGATTTACTTTCAGTTTGACAGATAATTTTTGGGCATTCACCACATTATCTTTAACCTTTTTCCTTAGTTTATTAATTTCTTGTATTGTAAAAATGTGATTTTTTAACTCGAGGAAATTTTTAAGAGTTATTTGTTTTCAGAATTGTTTTCTGAACTGTAAGGATGAGAAAATGTGAGGTTAAATGAGGTTAGGATAAGGGCTGTAAGGTGGATGTGGTCAAAAAGACCCTCCAGAGGGTTGATGGAAGTTTTTAAAGTTGGAACCAAAATATAACCTTGAATGACCTTGAAGAACTTACGAGCATTGGTCCCAGGACTCTTCGGTTTAACCCTCGAACTCGACTTGGGTCGTTTCTGCTTCTGCTTCTTCCGCCATTTCCCGGCAGCATTAATAACCGACATGGAACTTTTCTGGACATTCTCACACACAACTCGATTCTCCTTGAACTCCTCGTTCCAAACATTGAACACCGAAAGTCCCGTATTGTACAATGGTAACCCCAACAAATCAAATAAATCATGCAGCATTGGTTTCTTCACACTGCAATCCGCATCACAATCATTCCCCAAGGCAGGACTCAAGTTAACCTAAAACCCATTCAAAATCATAACCCCTTCAACTATTACATAACCTCAACCAAACATACCTCCAACAACCACGGCTTGAGCAAATGATCAATGAGAACATCAAACCCGAAGAACTCGAAGCAATTCGTCGTTGGTGGCACCTGCGGCACCTGACTCAGAATCGTCAAGATGACCAGAACGCTGACTTTTTGCCACAGCAACCAATCATCGATCCCAGCCTGCCGGAAGTACCTCCGCAGCTGCTTCAACGTCCACTTACATCCGGAACCCACTCGATCCTTCATCTCCGCGTATCCGGGTCCCAGTTTGTTGATGGAGCTGTTCGTCAAGTGTCTGAACGGGTTCCGGAGATCATTCAGGGTGAACTTGTCGGTTCCGAATCGGGCGAGTCCCTCCTTGTACATGTAGATCGTGAGCGGATGGTAGCAGGGAATGCAGACGTACAGACGCAAATCGAACTTGTAGCCGCCGATCAATAATGGGCGTTCGATGTATTTTTGGACGATTGTGTTCGTGTCGTAGTTCAATTCGCTGAGGTTCTAAAAATAGACGCCGTAATGTCAAACGTTAACCAGAAGAGGCGAGAGGAAGAAGAAAGAAAGATGGGAAAAGAATGTCGTATGATGAGGTAATGAATGTGACGAAGAGTGACAAAGATGGGAGAGTTAATAAAGTTTGACGGTGTAATGGATGGTGGATTAATTTCGTTACAAGTTGAATGGATTTGTGGTTGGGATGTTACCACATGGTTCTTATCATTACCAATTTTATATATGGTGTTTTTAATATTTTGAAATATTATTTTGACGTTTCGAAGTCGCCATTTTGATTAGCAATGCTGCCAATATTAAACAATCTGGTGACATCCCAAAAATCCCCAGATTCAAATAATAAGGTTATGATGTACTTTCTCTCATGTGTATATAAAGTTGCCTATAAGTGAAATAATGTAGACCACCCAGTATACACACCAACAACAAAAAATAAACAATGATAATATGGAAATAATGCGATTTTTTCATAGACGTGTGTCAATTGATTTGTGACGTGTTGTACTCACACGAAACAGAAATATGCCACGTCCTTGACTCTGAGCCACAGGTTTGCAAATCCATATCGGATTCGAATCGAAGAAACCTTCAGACATCTCTTTCGAATTGATCACTCGAGGTTTGTTGCATTCAGCTGCCAATTTCGTATACTCCACCGGAAGATTATATCCATGAGGGCTGCAAATCAAATAATTTCATCAATTATTTCTTTAATTCCCTCACCGAATTTATGCAAATCATTTTGGAACTAACCTAAAATCGTAGATGTTTCCATAGATCTTGCGCATACAGCGCAAATGACGTACAAGGTTATCCTTACGGCAAATCGACGAACCTTTCGGTATGTGATTGATGTACTTCAGTAAAAATAGACCAAAAAGAATAGTAAAGTAAGTGATGGAAGGAAAATCTATTGACAAATATGAAGGACTCGACTGACATTTTTCAATCAGGGATTTTATTACCTGCCAAGTGCTCAGATTGCGATGGTAGTTGATGGGAAAACCTGACGCTTTCCACCAAAGGTTCCACTGTTCACCGGCCTCCAAATTGAACTCTTTCCAGCCACGTTCCAGGCACACCTGAAGGTTTTATGGTCGAGGTGTTAATTTTCATGGAAATGACAAAGTTAATTGAAAGTTTGTTCAAGAAAAACGAAGCAAGTTTTTCTGGAATTATGATTCCAAAATTATTTTTCAATTTAAATACGTACAAAAAATAATTTTTTCGAAATTTAATCATTGGAGATTTTTCAGTATATTTTTGCAAAATAAGTTTGAGTTTTTTTTATATGAATTCTCTTTGTATTAATTCCAAAACATTTGGTATTTTTTTTACTTAAATTTTCATTCAAAACTGCAGTTTTTTTAATGCAACTTACAAATGAATTTACGAATGTTCTAGAATATTCTAGAATATTCTCGAATGTTCTAGACTATTCTACAATATTTTCGAATGTTCTAGACTATTCTAGAATATTCTCGAATGTTCTAGACTATTCTAAAATATTCTCGAATCTTCTAGAAAATTCTAGAATGTTCTAGAATGTTCTACACTTTTTCTAATAGTAATTAAAGATATAAAATGCAATTATTAGTAAATTGTAATTAAAAGAGAATCAAATTTAATTCAGATTTTTATAGGTAATTCAATCTGCAAAAATTTAATTCTGAATTGGTAAATATAATTGAGAAAACATAAATTTAATATCAGAAAAATTAAATGTAATTAAATAATCAAACATAATCAAGATTACATCAAATGAAATTCAGAAGAGTTCAAATGCAAATCGGATTAGTTCCACTTTTTGTTAAATAATAATTCAATTTTATAGGTAAATTATTCAAAACATTAGAATATTGACATTATTAATGCATCAGTAATTATCACTCAGTTTATAATTACTATTTAAATCAACTTCAATGAAATCTAAATTATATGTAATACTTTCTGAATTACAATTGACAATTGTTTATTACATTTCATGAATTTGAATTACATTTATAACATTCTGAATTAATATTTTCTGTATTATAAGTCAAGAATTGAACTTCATTTAATATTTTTAATTTCATTTAAAAATCTGAATAAATTTCTTTTTAGAAATTAATTTTATAAAACTTTGATCATTAAAAAGTCCCAACAAAAAACTTTTCACATTAATAATTTCGCTATTAATTAAGAAACAATGCTACAATTTACTATTTATATTAATAGCATCAAAATCTCATTAAAACTAATCGTCGCAATAAAACTTTAATAACAAACAGTCTTTGTGACTAATTAACATGAAAAGATAATTTCGCCTGAAACTTTGAAAA
>JARJDZ010000874.1:0-72357 GCA_030264555.1 Aleochara sp. GC000083
GAGCCAGTTGAACCCTGGTTTTTTAACGAGGTGTTACTCCTCGAACCCTCCTCCTTCCTTATCTCTTGCATGATAAGGCCCCCGGCTTGGGACGGGTATAGCGGAGTTAAGTAAGAAACAACCTCCAAATAACAAGTCATGTTGCACAAACTCTATCATTAATTTTGGCAAATAATGACACCACCAAACATAATTACACGCGACAATTATTCTATATCTTCACATTAATTAATGAGTGTCACTAACGAACGCTGAAAATCACAAAATTACAAGATGGCGCATAATTAACAAAAGCCGGTCGATTTTGTAAACAACTCCAATAACAAGTAAGATGTTTCCACTGTTACGCCAGGAGGGGGCGTAAGTGTCCAATTATATTCAAATTGTGACCAAAATTAAATACAATTCAACTTTCAGAACATGTAGCAGTAATATGCATGCAACTGTAATTTGAAACAATTAAAGCAAGCATGTTTTGATTGAACACTAGAGAAAACACAATCATTAAATATATGTCCAATTCTCTTATTTCAGAATGTTATTCAAATAGAGAATGTAACTCCATGTTAGAATTTCTTGCACCTGAAGTGATTAAAATTCAATTCAAGCTCATACATTAGGAAACGAAAAGCTAATAACATTTTAAAATAACTCCAACAAATCCTGACATTATTGGTCAATGTGGCAATATTGAAAAATCAAGACCTTTTGCATCTAATTTAATTCCTAATCAAAAGTTAGTTATTTGGTGTTATGTAACCAGAGCAAGTAATTACTATATCTGAATTTAAATGCAGTGTTTTCCAGAATAACTGAAGAAAAGCAGAATACACAATAAAAGTGAATCACTAGATAACTTGGCTAATAAAACACCCAGTTAAAATACTTTGTCTTAAACCTGCAGCCAGGGGCGGCCCTAAGCGCTAAGCGACGTAAGCATTGCATAGGGGCGCCATATTATCTGGGGCGCAAAAAACCAAATTTTCAACAAATTTTTTATAATCAGTAGGTGAATATGAATACCATTTTCAATTTTGCATAGGGTACTGCATGGGTACCACGGGCCGTCCCTGCCTGCAGCATATCACTGTTGGCAAAATAGTTCCATCACTATTGTCTCGATGCATCAGAATAAATGAATTGTACATACCTTGAGATTTGCATGAAGAGATGGTGTTAGTAACTTCTCACTATTGGAACCTGTGCACCCTCGCTCTCAACAGGAAGTTGCATGATGCTGAAGAATGGGGTCTTCTTGAAGTTGATGGGCAATATGCAAAGTTGCCATTGTCATATGCAACGAATCACACACCTACATAATCAATGTGTGTTAGTGAATTAGAAAATAACAATGAATTTTTATGACGTACATTTAGCTGTTTGTAAACAGCTGTTGTTGTTGAAGATGAAGACCTCATAAATTTGAAGATTTCAATTTAAGAGAAAGAGGCAGCAAAAGAAAATGACTAGATCTTCAAAGAAGTGGTCTGCATTAATGCCTTTGTACTTGAAGCACCCAGTCCCAAACATACACCACATCAGCAAATCACAATTGGCAAGATAACTGTAACAGATCACATGAATTACTAACAAGTTCCAACAATATATTGCAATGCAACAAATGAAAAGAATATATTGAAATGTGATACATACCATGTGATATGCATGAAGAGATGGTCGTAGCAACGCCACACAATTGTTAATTGTACTCACTGGTGCTGGTATCGAAATTGAAAATCCATCGAATTCGCATGGATTTCCCGAAATTTTTTGCTCAATATGACTCCTTCTTCATTAATACCCCACATTAATACCTGAACATCACCACAGTTTGCAAACCATAGAAATTATTTAATTAACTGCTATTAATTACGGATCAACTTTATCCTTGCACATAATGCAACAAAAATGGCAGCCAGTTGTTTATTGTTGGCGTCTATCGCAAGCTTTTGTTTATTTCATGAAGGTTTGTTTATGCGAAACAGACCACTGAGGGCGCCACCTTCCAGTCATTCCTAATCAACCGCGAAATGATGGTAAAATTGAAAATTAATTCCTTGCCCTCAAAGTGTTTAACTGTTGCGCTCCAGGTAAAACAATTTGTCAAGTGAATTTAAATTATACAATTCCGAAACTTTAGAATCGAACTAGTAAGCTGGTGCAGTACTACATTGCCCTTGCAGCTGATTTGTTTGATGCAATAAGAAAAGGGTAATAGCAGAGATAAGCTTGCCTCTGGTAAGCTGAGAGGAATACCTTGAAAGCGAAGATCTTGATTCATCTAATCTAGGAGAATGTGGACTGCCTTCATATCAACTGAAGAAGAGCCACACATCACTTCCAGTTTCAATATCTAATCAACAATATTTGAATGTGAAACAATAATAATGCAATTTTCAGTTATGTAATAATATGAATGGCTAAATTATTGTAATAAATAATTATTCCATGCAAGCACTGCATTTTATATTATACCATTAATCTATGCATTGGTATACTAAATAAAGTTTGGCAATTGAAAGTTACATGTAGTGGATCATGCATGACATTTACATCAGGGATATTCCAGCTTCCTTTTTGCAATCACCCAAAACCCTACAAAAACAAATTTCATTATCAAGTCCAACATTTGAAATAACAGAAAGTTAACTTTATATCCTAGAAATCCGATCGCTGATCCACCTGAAAATTCATGTTTCTTTATAATGCGTTACATTGAAAACAATGGAAACTTAACTTTACAATTTGGAAATCCAACCGGAAGCAGATCCGCAAAATCTTGAATATTCTATCGTTGATGCGCCATTGTGAGATTCTTTGCCAGGATAAGAAAATTATATTTTATAGCTTTAAATATCATAAACTAAACTTTTCTATACAATTTCATAAACTATACAGTCTACAAAGAAAAAACAATTTCACTTTTATTTATACAAAATAATCATTGTTTTCTTGCATAAGATCAATAATTAAATAATACAACAGTAGTAATGATTAATATTCATAAATTTGTAAGAAGTAATGAAAATGAGATTCTTTTTGAAGTCTGAATACTTTTCCATTGAGTTTAAATGCTTCAAATTTTGTTTATATTTATGTAAAGAAATGTATTGTTCATTTTATATGCAATTTGTTTAAGGTTAAATAAATATCTCTTTCTTTAATTAAATCTAATATAATAATAATTTTAATTTGAATCAAAATTCGAAGAAAGTAGCTTAACTTAGTTTTAAATTAATATTTGTTTATTAATAATTAGGTTTTCGTTTTTGGGAGGAATGTACTTTGGTATACTTTTTCATTTCATATGAGACTAATTTTTCATTCTCATTGTTCAACCGTTATGAAGTTTTATTATTTATCAATAAATAATTTCGTTTTCTTTATGAAGTGCTTTTTTCCTTATTTATTAAGAAACAACTTTCATTGCAATCGATTTTCATCTCAAAAATATTGTCCAATTTGCATATAAATTTATAAATTTTCACGCCTTATTCAGATAATTGTTTGCCTACTGATCCACAAAAGGACAGGTATTTGTCTTTCCGTTTGCCTTCTCATGTTCTTCGCGCTTTGTTTCTTAGCATTACTTCATGCGTTTCATGTGCAAAAATAGTATTTGTGATTGTAAACATGTAGATCGTAAATCTATAAATCTATACTTGCGAGTCAGTTTCTCATTCACCAATCTTTACACAATCTGCCGCTCGTCAGGCGCACCCCGCACGGGTGCTGATAGAATAGGGCTTCCCTCGCAACGCACGCCATGCGTTCATGGTGATTGGCGTTGCAATTTTGTTCAAGGTTTGTACGCGCCATCGCCGCGCTCTAATTTCCACACCGGGAAATGGCCTCATCCTTGATTAATTGGCGCAAACGAGCGATTTCCTTGGCGGCGATCGCCAGATCGTTCTGCAGGCAGAGCTCCTTCTCCCGCAGACGCTTCACCTCGCGCTGGCTGGTCACGTTCAGCCGCAGCAGCTCCAGCTTGTCGCACTTGAGGCGCGCGATCTCGTTGTGCATGTCGTCGGCGGCGAAGAGCGCGTCGTCGCCGTTCAGATGCGTGCACATCGTGCACTTGGCGTTCGCCAGCTGGCAGTCGTTGTTGATGCTCGACATCGACATGCTCTCCATGCCGGTGTCGCTGTCCACGCACGACGAGTGCCGCTCGTGGATGGGCTCGTGCAGCTCGTGCGGCTCGTGGTGCATTTCGTCGCTGAGGCTCGACTCCTCCGACTCGGAGATCGATATCGAGTGGTTGCTCTTCTTACCGTTACCATTGTTGCTGTTGCCATGCGCGTGATGGTGATTATTGTTGTTGTTGTTGCTGGTGGTCGTCGTCTTCAGGTTGAGCGCCTTGCGCACCGTCTCGATGAAGCGGTTGTTCTTCGGCGTCAGATTGGTCGTCATCGAGTTGGTGGACGCCGACGACGCCGTCGACGATATGTTCAGGTTGTTGGCGTTGCCGAAGAGGAACTCGCCGGTCTTCTCCTTGAGTTCGGCGCACAGCGTCGTCAGCAGCGAGGTGCGCGTGCGCTGCTCCAGCTTGGCGAACTTCTCCGCCTTGTAGCACGCGTTCTCGGCGTTGATGAGCTTCGTCAGCAGGAACTCCTTGAAGTCTTCGTTGTGCTCGAAGACGCTCGGCTTTGGCAGCAGCGGCCCGAAGAAGGGCACGTCGTTTCGCGCCGTCACGCTCACTTTGTACCTGCGAAACAATGCAAATTAGTGCGCGCTCGTTGACGGCATAAATAAACATGACACCGATTACGACAGCGCAACACCCGTACGGCCGACAACAAACAAGTCAGCATAATGAGCATGGCACAATACGCCCGTGCTGCTGCTGCTACTGATACCGGGCATGCCTACCTCGGGTTCGGCGCGTTCGGCTCGATAACTTGGACCACGATGAATGCGTGGAGAAAATGACTAGCGATCATTTCGGGCGTGAAGGGCGTGTTCTCCTCCTGGAAGACGATGGCGACGATGTCGTTGCCGATGTGCCGCTTGCGCTGCAGCTGCTGCGGGTCGGCGTGCGTGAACGGCAGCATCGTCGACACGTGGAACATGATCTCGCGTTCCTTGAACACGTTGTAGATGGCCGTGTCGCCGGTGTGGCCGTTGAGCGTGTCCAGCCCGCCGCGGTAGCCCTTGTGCTCCTTCAGTTGGATGCGCGCGCCGAGCAGGTCGAGGAAGCGGTCGAACGCCGGCGAGGTGCCGTTCGAGAAGAGCTCCTCCTCGGTTGTCTGGCCGTACTTCTGGTTCATCACGCCGAACTTGAAGTGCGTGACGATCTGGTGCTCGTCGTACGTGGAGATCAGCGAGGAGGCGAGCGGCGTCTGCACCGGCTCGAAGCCGGTGACGAGCTGCAGCCGCTCGTCCTGCATGAGCAGCTGCTTGGCAACCGCCTCCGGCGTGATGCCCTCGTCCTTCAACTGTGATGTGTTCGTCAGCTCGTGGATGGTGCCCGTCTTCAAGCGGAGGAGCGCTCGCACGTGCTCCTCGTTCGAGACGTTCTCCATCTTCAGCGAGAGCAATATTGGTCCTAGGTTCTCGTCCAAGGCTGTCAGGTTCATGTGGTCCTAAAAGCCATATGAAAATCCATGAAAATGCGCACGTTTCGGTCAAGCAAGCAAGATGGAAAAGAAAGAAAATTAAATTCGAAGCGAGCTCAGTGCATTCGTTGAAAGAAAACTAAAATTACTTATGAACTGAAATAATTATTGGTTACAAAGTGGGAAGATTCACATGAGCACTGCGCGTGGGAATCGCATTGTTCATTGTTCTTCCCTGTTCTCGATTCGCTCTTCGCCCGTATTTAGAACTTTATTTATTTAAATAAAAATCCATTAAGATTTATTTATGTTCTTACTCAATAACAATGCGTTGCATTATATTCCCACGCATTTTTCATTAGAGCACACACAAGAATTGTTTAGAAGAAAAAAGAAACAACACAGCAACGAAGAGCTTCAGCTTCGAAGCAACACTCATTGCTGCCATACGCGTTTGTTTTTTTTCTTCATCACTTGCTGCCCATTGTTTTACAATTTTTGTTACAGTTTCAGTTCTTCGTACGCTTTATGCAATCAACGCAATTGTTTGGTGTTAAGTAACTCAAAATTGACATTGATTCGAACAACTCTTCTCGCGCTGGAAGACAACAAACGGACGAAGAGCGTCTTCGATGCGTATGGATGCGGAAATGTATCTCAGCGCGTGCTAACGGTAAAAAAATTCAAATAAGCATGGCACCAAGAGAATGATACTTACTCTTCCGTAGAAGAAGCGCCGATAGCATTTTGCAGTCTCGTCCATCTCGATCTTGGGCCGCCAATTGGCGTGCACCACGGGCCGGTCGTGTGCACCCTCGTACTCGTCGCCATCGATCCAGTATCCGCTTCCGGCGTCGCTGCTGGTGCCACCGCCGCCGCCGCCACCTCCGCCGCCGGCGTCAACACCGGCACGGTTCGGCACGATGATCATCGGCAGCGTGCCCGGCCGCGAGAGCACCTCCTGCAGCAGCAGGCGCGACGCGTTCCCGTTATTATTGCTATTCAGATTCGGCGAACTCGGCGGCGTTTGCAACTCGATGCGGCCCGCCGTGCCGGACTTGCCGCTGACGTTGTTGTTGTTATTATTATTATTATTGTTATTGTTGTACGACGGACAGAGGCGTTCGTCGATCTGCTGCTGGCAGCCCTGCGACGACGTCGACGACGAGTGCCGAAGACTGGTCTAAAACAAACAACAAGCAATTAATTAAGCTGCCGGGAAATGCGATCTATCGGAGGTGTATCGATTTACGGACGGCGCCAATAAATAAATAATCGCGGGTAGCGCGAAACGTGGAACGTATGTACCTGCAGCTTACTAAAACTACGATCACAACTGGGGTGCGCATCGGCGTGCAGAACATCTGCTAGTCCTTCCGGCGGATGGGCGCCAGCCGGTGCCGCCGGCGGATTGTTGTTGCCCGCCGAAGAGGAGTTCGCCGCGGGCAGCTCCCTCCAGCGCAGCACACCCATGACGGCCTGGCGGACCCAGCCGCGCGGCAGCGTGCTCGTCATCATCGTCGAGCTGGAGCACGCTGAGCCCGGCTTCAGCTTGTCGTGCGCGAGGTGGTGCGCGCCCGCCGCGTGCGCGTTCAGCGACGAGTTCGAGTAGCTCTTCATCTGCTGGAAGCCGCACCTGGTGGCGCGGCCGGCGCGCTTCTCGTCCGCGTCCGCCGCGCTCAGATTGAAGCGGCGATGGATGAAGTTCGGCGAATTGCGGGCCGAATTCTCCGAGCCCTTCTCGTCGTGCGACTTCTTCTTGTTGCCGGGGGCGCTCAGCTGGCCGGCGCCGACGCCGCCTCCACCGCCGGCGCTCCCATTCAAAAACTTCTCGCCGCACTTGTCCGCCGACTTCTCACATTTCTTGCCGTCCGTTTTTTCCTCCGCCTTCTTGCACTTCCCGTTTGTACTTTCACTCAAACTCGTATTACTCTTATTCCTACTCAAATTACGCATTTTAAGTGCACTTGGTCGCTGCAAGTTCCCCTTCTCGCTGAAGCTATTCTATCTTACGTTGCGTGAATGTGACTGAATGTTTTCGGATGCAAGTCGAATCAAACCAAATTGGCAAACAACAAAAAGGGTGGTGCTGATGATTGATTGGGTGGTGTGTGTGTTGAAGAAGGCACTTTTCAGGCTTGCTCATGCATGATTTCTTTACATTTTTCGGCTCGAATTTGGGAGGAAATGCAGGCGAGTATCCTGGCGCACGGCGCGATGACGCGATCGATACCAAAAGCACGAAAAGACTAACGAAACGGCGACGACGGTGGACGACGGTTGCGTCGAGCGTCTACGACCGGTCTCGTTCCGCCAGGCGGCGAAAAGAATCGACACGCCGCGGCGGTGGGAGAGCGGTTTATGGAAAACCGATGCCCCAGCTGCGCCAGAGCCACCAAGATGGCGGCGGCGGGCTCGCGCGCGCGGCTCCGATTTCAAAATGTGCGCGAGTCGCCGCCGAATTTCAAATCCGCAACCGGATAATCCAGGACGATATCCGATTTCATTCACGCATTCTCCCACACACCGCGCGATGAAATTCATCCCGTGCTTCCCAGCATCAAATGCAACCTTTTCCCGCGAGGAAGTCAACCTGGAGCGCAATGCTACGCCTCCGCCCCCGTCACCGCTCGGCGAAGACATTGAAATAGTCCGCATGACTAATGTGAATAGTCGCGAGAACAAAGAACCTGAAGCGCACGTCGCAAAGAGATTAAACGAGGAGGCACAGATGCGGGGACAAGGAAGAAAGCGGATTTCCGGCGACGTTGGCAGCGAGCACCACGCGTAAAAAAGCGAATAAAGTTCACTTTTACGTTTTGCTGTCCGCCAGCCACGAAACGCCATACGAATACTACGCATAGATAAACGCATCATCGAATCCCTCATAGGAAAACGGCTCTGGGAGCGCAACGCGTAAAAATTTGAGCGCAGCCGGGGAAAATCGACGGCTATTAATACCAGCCGCGCGGGCGAAATATTGCCTTGGAACTTCTTCGACATTCAGGAGACATTTCGAACGAAAAATGCACGCGCCCATCCTCCAACGAATGCTATTTCCAGCGCTTCAATTTGTGCGCTCGAAATAAATGCGTGCATGCGCGCGCGAAAAGAAGCAAAACGGGCGTCGAAGAGGAAGCGAAAAAGAAGTGCGCGCCGTGAAAGAAGCCGACCACGTTCCAAAATAGAAATAGAAATGATCCTCGAGCCGATTCCAATGTCCCATCAGCGGTAGGAAAGATGCACGCGTATACTAAAAAAAAAGTCGAATAAATCATTGGAAAGGAAAGCGTTTGATATACGTACTCGCCGAATAATTGCCATTCATGTAAACAGCACGATGATGACGTCGTTGTCGTTGTCGTCGAGAGGGAATTATGCAAGAAGTTGATGTGATAGTGGCCGGCGTTTTCGCGCTCCATCAGAAAAAAGAATGGCCGACGTGCGAGAGCGCGCAAAACAAAGCAATCGATTCCGATTACCGATTGCAGCAGCCATTATTATTACGGCACCAGCCATCGCCGGCGCATTATTATGATTATTGCCATTAGTGCGAAACGCACGCCTATTCGCTGCTCTCATAAATAAATAATTAGCTAGATAAATTGTTCGTAAATGTTTAGGCATTTTTCATGTCAAGGCCAGTGTGTGCAGCCGAAGTGACACTCACTCAATTTATTCATGCACTCCTACTCCGCCTCGCACGCTCTCCTCGTACCGTCCAACGTGTGCGCAAACTAGATTTTTAATTACGCCATCGTGCTGCCGGATCGCGCGCCGAACAGAATCCATTCGTACCGCAGATGCGTATCTATCTGCCTGCGTCGACGAAAACGCTGGCCTTGCTGTGCGCGAAGACATTAGAAGCCGACGATAACGCGCAGAAAAAACGACTTGGAAGTGAACTTAACGGATCGATGAGCAAACATCCGTTAAAACGAATAAAAGAAAGAGGAAAGGAAGTCGTGCGGTGCGGATGGATGGAAAAAACTAGCGAGCACCGAGAACGCAAACAACGCAAGAACAAAAACGAAAAAATGACAAGTTTTCGAAGCGAACGCGAAGGCGGCGACACCTACACGCCAAGAAAGGCAACACGCGGCAAGGAATTGAATTCAATGCATTCTAGAAATCTGTAAAGTGGCAGCGACGTTGCGTTTGACGCGGCGCGCACCAGAGGTCGCCCAATATGAAGCCAACTTGGCGGTAAACTTGATTATAATTAAGTTGACAAATTAGGACACGCCGCTAATTACCGGAAGAATTCGGCGGTTTGAAGGTCGCACCTCGTGGTGTCCACCAAGCAGACCTGCGTGCAGGTAATGACGTCGGTCGAGGGACTCTCGTGGGACGCACTTTGCGCGTCTAATTACCTGTTTGAAGTACGCCGGTAGGACGCATCGCTGGTCATCCAGCCGGGAGCCCTGCGCCTTTTCCAGCAGCTCGAACAGGTCGTAGGTGGTGCCGGCCTTGAGCCGTTGCTCGCCCTTCGGCGCCGGCTTCGCGCCACTCTTTGCGGGGGCGGCGGTCGACGCCGGCAGCTGCGCCGTCGTCAGCGAGTGATGGTGCCATATCGTGTTGCTCGACGTGGCCGCCTCCGGCGTCGCTGGATTTGCCGCCGATGTCGAATGCTGGCGTCTGCAAACCACCAAAAACCCAAAATGAGCAACATACCAAAAACTCAAATGAACAAAACGTATCAATACAACACGACACCGCAACGAGCCAGCAACTGATGACATGTTATCAATCAATCAATCGATGATTATCATGCGTGCGAATGTGTTATGCGTGTGCATGTGTGCGTGTGGAAAGGAGGGCTCGATTGGTACCTCCCGGCCGTTCAATCATCCCGTGTCACATCCCTCAAACCCCACAGCAGCCGGGGGACAATACGTGCGCGAGATAATAATAGGTGAAAAATGAACGACGCCGAGGCGAAATGCCCCCGAAGAGGTTTGATTGCAAAAAAAAAACACAACAACTTTGTTGTGCGGAATGCGCTGGAGGGGGATTTTTCGAGAGGGTGCGCATCGAACACGCATTTAACACCCCTTCCTATCAGATTTCTATTCTTTGGTTTAATAGGTCCGGGTTTGGGGCTTGGGGGTTCGGTTTTTTTGGGTGGTAGCCCCCTCGAAATGCGGATGCAAATCCGATTTAATCGACGCGCGATTCTCAATCAACTTCTCGTCCGGTCTTTTTTGCTCGCATTGCTTTTTCTGGGAGGGTTGTTGTTTGAGATGTATTGCGGATCACCCCTTAGGAAAAAACTTGGGTATTGTTATAGCACCATACGTGGCGTACGCATGAACCCTCAATTTTTAATTAATGATAAATTATTTCAGATTTGTCAAAATCTCGATGCGATTCATCGCGTTTTTTGGGTGTCTAAAATTTACATTGTGAACGTCGTTTTCAAGTACATTCAATTATCTCGCTTGTTTCACATTCCGACATTATTTGTCATAGAAAAATCCTACTTTTCGTCAATTCAAGATGATTTTTTACATTAAAATTGCAAAATAATGATGCAAATTTATGCACTTAAAAAGTTTCCAATTTTTTATGCATTCTTCAACAAAAAGTGGAATTTTAAATATTAGAATAATTTGATATAATTGGAAAATCAGGAAATTAATTATGGATAAGTACATCAGCAACAACCGGAAGTAAACAACTCCTTATCAGATACAGTTTACAAAATTGTAGAAATCCTGTTAATTAACGCTTTTAACAACAAATTCGCTATTATTCAATGAAATTACTCAACAAATTTGATGGATTTTTTGGTATTTTAAGGATTTTCACATCCGAGGATATCGCATCCTGATAATTTTGATGTGAAACCGGCGCAGGATACGGTACAAAAACGCGTTTTCCCAGCCAGATGGCCGACCAGTCGATATCATGCGCGCGCAAAAATTGGCTAAATACAGCGAACTAAAACCGTCCGTCGTAATCGAAATCGAATTGAAATGAATATTTAATGAAATCGAATGCAACGCGGTGGGCAGCGCGCAAAACCGCCGCACACATTCGCACAAACACAGAGCGAACCATTCGTTATAATAGTTTATGCTCGACGCGTTTGAATTATTTTGCATTAACTTTTACACATGCGCGCGCAGCAACATATTGCGCGCGACGAGGCGCGCAGGCAGGATTTATTTCATATTAACAATATTTCTTTGCTGTTGCCATTTGTTCGCCGATTGCCATGTTTAACGAAACCTGGCAGGCAACGAAACGAAACGCGAATAAAAAAGGCAACTTCCTGAATTGCAAATAAACTCATTAAAAAATGGTTATAATTAAATATGAAAACATATGGATTCGCTCGACGTCTCTCTCTTTCTAGCTCTTCGACTTCGATCAAAATCACCTTTCAATTGCGATCGTGCCATCCATCCAGTTTACGCTCGATGGTCATCGGCGAATGCAATTAGAAATCGGCATCGTGACGAAATCCTGAATGAAACGCCCGCCCGCGATTGCGCGAATACGCTACACATATTTTCTTCCCTCTCGATGGCGAATTTTTTCCGCGTACAGCTAATTACTTAAGTGTATTATGCGGCGCGCTCCGGAGGCGCCTGCCTTCACACCGTGGGCCGTGCATGCGATTTGCATTAACAATTAAAACATTTAGCGTCGAGATGCAAGATGGCGATAGGCGGCGAGGGCACGCGCCGGCCGAAGGAAACGTTCACGCTCTTGTTGGGCGCTTCCGGTGGCGGGGCCCCGGCGCGGCCGATAAGAATCGGGGACTATGATTTAAGTCAGTAGGGCGTTACTAGTTGCATCGCGTCACTCGTTTCATTCAGGCGACTGGTGGTGCTCGTTTAATTCACTCTGATTTACAGATGATTCCCCATGTTTCCTGTTAATGACCCCCCCGACTGCACGGTTGGCGACCCTGTTTCAGCGCTAATTTCCACGTTTGATTCGAGCGCCGAAAACGTGTGTCGGTTGCCCGATTACTTCCTCTCGACGTGATTCCGAAAAGTGCACTCGTCCGGATAAAAGCGCATTTCTAAGTTTCGAATCGATGCGCGCAGCAGGGATAATCCCATAATCGCTGAAATCCAATAGGGGATATTAAATTATCCGGCTTGAGTATAATGGAGCTATCAATGCGCGGACAGGAACCCGTTTTTGTTTGCCTCACTCGTCGCATACAACGAGCGAATTAGCAATTTTCGAAGAGACGATTCGCATAATTAAGTGCGGAATTATCTACTTCAAATATACGAGAGTTGAAATCATGTTATTATGACAGTAATTCAAATTAATTACAAATTTATGTGTGTATCTTTTAGATGTGATTTTTTTTCTGACAGATTGAAGATTTTCATGAAATTTTCAAAAAGTTTTTCCCCGAAAGATACTTCTAATTTTTCTGTTTAGTTTGGAATTTTCTTCATCAAAATCCCCTCAAAAAATGATCATAAATAAATTTCTACATCACTTTCAGTTTTCAAATTCTTTTTCAAATGGAGTCAAAAAACCACAAAAGTACAAATAAATTCTAAATGTTGAACGTGTTACTGAAAATAAATCAAATTATCTATTCTTGAATTAAAGTCTATTTTGGTTTTTTCCAATTTTTTGAGAAATTTTCTTGAAACGTTTGTTTGTTATGGACAAATTGAATTTTCAAGTCATTGACAACTCATTAATCAGTTTAAATTAAATGGTAGATAGTTCCACCCGGAAATAATTAGAAAAATAACAATTTTTAAACAACCTCCATCGATTTGCCATTTTTGGGCATTATTGTTAATTAAATTTCCCAAAACTTGATCAAAAAATTATGAAAAAAACTCTGATTTGTGGCCCACAAAAAAGTAACAACTTTGATGTTCAATGTTACTACACAATTTCAATTATTTCCTTCTATAAGTAATTTCGGAAAACTGGAATTTTAACATCAACCTACAATCGAAAATCACCAGGAAACGGCCAAACTAAACGAAAACAAAACGAAGCCTATTGGGGTCCAAATGCGAGCAAATTCATCAATGTCACCCGAACGGGCCCCACCGAAAATGCAAATAAACGCAATGAATTCATCCCAAAAGCGTCCAGCGGACCGAAACTGCGCCGCCCGAACAATAATCATAACAGCAATAATGGAGCGAAATTAAGGGTGTAGTGGCAGGGCTCGAAGGGGGACGAGTGACCATTCCGCATGCGAGATAAGGGTTGAATGTGGCGTATGGTGGCACGGATGCATTTAGCGGCCTGTGTCGTCATCGCCGGACGACAGTTTTTATTAATGGCACGCGAGCCGCATGCGTGTAGGGTGAGCCCGAACGCGTCCCGAGGGAGGTCAATGAGGTCACTCACAAAACGCATCTAATTGCGACATTTCCACCCAAGCCCATCGCGCGCTATCGCATTTCTATCGAAACGTAATTATGCATTTTCTGCAATGTGTGACTCGGGCGTTTTTTTTCCTCCTCCTCCTATAAAAGCTCGACTCGACGACCGTTTGCTATTTATGCAGATGAGCAGTCCACAAAGGTCACTCATTAGCGTTCGCAGGGCAGCCGTGTGCGATGACGATGATCGAATTCGAAGCCGTATTGTTCGTTTCAAACAAGCCAAAAAAAACATATCGAAATTTGATATAGTCCATTGTGGTGGATCTTTTAAAAACCGTTTAGAACGCTCCGTGATGCAGTTCGTTTTCGGATACGTAACGAGAGCAAGGCAAATTAGTTCGTAATAACATGAAGACGTCCGAATAATTCGAGGACGCTTCGTAATTAACGCAATCATAACAAAACAAAGCGCTCAGCCGGATCAAGAACGAATTTTATGTCCCAATAACTTTCGGTGCCGAATTCGAAGCGCCCGGTGCTTTAAAACGCGACTAATCATCGACTAATTAGCGCCGAAAAAATGCAATCGAAATCTGGCGCTGGTAATTTTCGCTTCCGGTGGATGCGCGAGGCCGCGTCGAATTCGATTGGCGACGGGGCATTCGTTCATTATCAGTCCAGCAGGGGCTGGGGCTCGGGTGGGCCGAGCGCGGCTAATCCAAATAATAAAAATGCAAATTTTCGTACAGCGTACAGTTAGCCGCCGCCAGAAATTATTTATAACTTAATTAGCCGACGCATATTTACATTGTCTTCGCTCTCCGAGTTCGTTTACATTTCGACGGGAAGCGCCCGCATTGAGCGCGATTCGTCATGGCAACGACATCGCAACGATGATGATGATGATTCCGATGATTATCGCGCGGATCCGCGAGAAGAAGTTCGGGGAGGCGGCAGCAGGCAATGTGTGAACGATGTGATGTAGACAATGCGCGCGAGCGATAATTAAGCGCGTTCGAATAGACCACAGAAGACCCGAAAAACATTCATCCTACAGGGTTGACAAACAAACGTGCAAGACGATTACGGCAAATATTGACAACGTGCATGACAATTTGAACGAAGCTAAAACCAATTGCAATAATACCAAACCCACGAAAGTAAAGAAAAATGAAAAGCAAATCAACAAGAAACAAATGAAAACCACACACAAAAAACAAAAGAAAAGCATTAGGAAAATGCAGAACCACACGGAAAACAAATGAAGAGCGTTACAAAAAAAAACATGAAAAGCGTTACAAAAAACAACTGAAGAGCAAAACTAACAAATGAAATAATAAAAAGCAAATCTCATATCATGCCAAAAATGGATGGCATGTTTCATCATGCATTACTTCCTTATCAACCCTGACGAACGAATAGAAGCTATCAAAGCACGTTCTGAGTCCATTCGGTGACATGCGCGATTAATTAGCGCGAACGCGATTGATTCTGCGCGCAAATGAATGAAATGGCATGTATGGCGGATGACTTACAATACTTTTTTCATGTACCTCTTACGCGCAATCAGCGTATAAGATTCTCGCTGGCCGGTGGCGAAATATTTCATCTTCATGGTCGTCGGCTGCTCGTTCACGTTGTTGCTGTTGCTTGCTGATGCTACCCCAGCACAGCCTTACGGCATGTCGTCCTCGTGCAGCTCCCGCTTATCAACGCAACGCACCAAATCCACACAACGAAGAAGCACCAACGAACAGCACGCCGCGGAGTCGATGCGTCCAAACGCGATGCGGATCAACGCAAATCCGCAACGACCGAACGCTTTTCGGTGATCTTATCTCTGACTCGCAGGGAGATGACGCGCGTGAAGAGTACTCGCCGCGTTGAGCGCACACCACCGACTGACTGCGGCGAGCGAGCCGAGCGAGTGCGTCGCGGACGACGCGAAGAGCGAGCCTGGTTCGCTCACGCGCGCGCCGTGTGGGAAATGGGAAATGATATGGTGCTGGGCGACTTCTTTGGCTGCTGTTGGTGCTGGTGCTCCGCGAGCGTCGACTACTGACTGACTGACTCCGGCCGGGTTCTCGAATGCGGGTTTCGAAATTGTGTGCGCCTCCGGACTAGTTTCGATAGATAGTCGCTGGCAGCGCGTGCGCAACGCGCTCCCCGGGCGGCCGATTGCATCACAGCCATCAGTGCGCGCAATGCAGGTCCGAGCATTTTCCATCTTTCCAGCTAGTGTGTAACGATTGCATGCCTTGTTCTTGTTGTCATCCTGGAGCCATCGAGAGAATATGTATATGCTTCGATTCGAGAGCGAGAGCGTACTTGCTGCAGCAGCATTGTCGAGGGGTTCGTCGCTCGGTTTTGGCTTGTCGCATGGTGCTCCTGTTTATTTTTGTTATTGTTTATCTTTGACAGGATTGTCGACGCTTGACATCCTACATGGGATGTGAATTGGACGCGAGTATTATTGTGTTTACAGCGCGCTTATTTTCGGACGGGCGAATTGGATGCCGAGTGATTTTCAAATAAATAATCGAATGTTTACGCCGGGAAGCGTTTGAACTCCGGTTTTGTTTGGACGTCACGGACGGCTGGAAGGGTAAACAATTTCTTCTGCCTGGTCCAGACCGCATGGAATTGTTTGCTTGGGACATCCGAACATGTAACATATTGAAGAAACAATCCAACTTTTTCCTTGTTTTCCCTTCGATAATCCAGTCATCAAAACCGGAAATTCGCCACCCTGACGTTCTAGTTCTAAAACTTGTAGAAATATAATTTGCTCAATAAATACAAAAAATACTCAAAATTTTTGGAAGATTTTTCCAATCCCATTCCCATACGAAGAAATCCGAGCGATCGATAGAGAACACCCAGAAATCCAAATCAATCAGCTTTCATTCGACACATCGCGTACGCGGACAATTAGCATGGATGCATACATATGTTGCATACATATTGAATAAATAATTTATATATTCCGGTCTATTAATCCACTTCGAGCTGCTGCTGGATGCATTTCGCAGCCGGTGCATTAGCGACGAGGTCCAGCCGCAAAACCAGCAACCACATCCATCGAATCGAACGCGTATGTGCAGCTAATTAAAATTTGTAATTCCACACGTTACACGTTGATTACTTCCTTGATTTCTCCTAGATTTCTACTCGGTTTCGTTTGTTTCGCAGCAACCATCTGCCACTTGTTGCGCGCGCCATTCGATTCGTTTTTAATTGCGCTCCGCGATGCAACATCTCAATATCGGCTGGCAAAATCCACCTCCTCCCACAAGGCTTGGGGGCTGCCGGTTGGCGTGGACATTCCGTGACATGTCGGTCAGATAAGCCGGAAATACCCGTGCGGCACGCCGAGCGGAAACGTGCAAAATGCGGAAAACGTGTGCGCGCACGTGCCGGCCGATCATCGATGATCAACTCCACGGGCAGATGTTCATCAATAACGAGAGGATGACATATTTAAGAGCGAGCAAAAAATTATTAGCCGGTGCTGCGAAGAGGGTAAAAACTGACCTGGAAAAAGTCATAAAAGTAAACGACCGGAACGCCGTGCTGCCCTTTGTGTGATTTTATCTGCATGGGGCACATCAAAACTGAAATTGATTTCGACATGAAATCGATGACAATTTATTATCACGTTTCGGGCCGAATAGTTCGTTAGTTTCGAGGGTTTTGTTTGAGTGCGGCCAGTCGAGAAAAGCTGCAACCGTTTAGCGAACGTTTAACGTCTTCGCGCATAGTTCGCCTAACGTCTTTCAATTCATCTAGGATTTTCGACTCGAATTCATCCTTTGAGGCGGCGCTCTCCCCCAGGTCCGCCGATTTGATTACCACCTCGCGCACGTGCATTTCGCCAGTCAACCCCATCGTCTACGTGCGATTCCGCGCACAAAGAGCGTACACGTGCTGCAGCCACTCCACCACGTTTGTTCCATTTATTTTTTTGCCTCCTTTCGGCTTTCTCTGCGCACGTTGCATGCGATCGCTTGCATTCGTCGCGATGTTGATTAGTTAAAGTTGTTATCGTTTGCATTCATCCCCGGTTGCGCCCGTGCGCGGCCCCCTTTTGGCACCCTCTGCGCCGCCGCGCCGGTGGCCCCTCGCATATTCAACCCCATTTTTACACTTTATTAAACGGTTTCGATTTGTTGTTGTGTGCTCCTCTTCGCCTTTTTTTGTGCCACCTTTGGCAGTTTCCTGCTTTGCATTGTATCCATCGTTTTTTGTCCTTTCCCCGGCCGCCTTCTTCGTGGCGGCGCATCAGCGTGAGTGACAACCGGGTGACAGCGGCGGTCGCATTGATCGATCATCGCCGCCCGCCCGATCTTGACTTGCAGAGAGACGTCGGTCGTCGCAACGTGATTGCATCTGCATGAGAATGGCCAACAATGAGCGGAGCGCATCACATGCGGATGCATGTGGCCGGTCGGCGTCGTCGTGGACGTGCGAATGCGACTCCCGGAGGAGGTGGAGGACGGCCGCACGCACAACCGGAGCGGAAACGCAGCAATGCGAGCGTAATTTCCACGCTGGCGACGTAAGACGCGCATTGGAATGTGAAGAATTAATCGAGCAGCACCGAGTGCGTATCGGCTCGTTCGTAGTGTTCCAGGTGGAATTCCACGATAGCCCCGAAGAAGTTAATGAAGACGAACTAATAAGTTTTCGGTTGGCGTTCGAAGCCAGATGGTTGTCTCCAGCCACGTTTTTCTCCCTTCGATTTTATTGCCCGGCACGATTTTGTTTGCGTTTCGCATAGGTCCCCTTCGTTAATTGGGCCATATTTTAATCATTTTTCATAAAATTGGGTTCCTGCCCAGCGGACCAACTCGCCGAAGATGTGCAACCACCAGCTGCACTCGCTACAAACCGTTGGACTTCCACGTCCAATAGTCAGGAAATATTCCAGCAAGCGACAAGTGCGCGCACAAAGAGCAGCGTCGAGATGGACGAGGGTATCATCTGGACCGTTCGGCGAACCCTCCGCAAATAAACGCGTCCGCAATACAGGTTCCAGCTACCTGTGCCACCTTTTTCACGTGCGCGAATTGTGATGCAAATCGGCCCCCAATAAATCAACCGAACGGAGCATCCGTTGCTCGAGTTTCCTACAAAGAACGACAAAGATTATACGATCCAATCATATCCTAACTAAACTAACGTTTAGATTAACTTCAGCACACTATGCGCCCGAAAAGTCAAGGAGGGCAATAATTGCATTTCGACTTTCGTTGAACGTTTTCCACATCTATGGGTTCGCATTCCGATTATAATTGCCGTGAAGCTTCAACGGATTCTTTCTCCGTCCGACAAAAAGCTCCAATCCCTCGTCTAATGCACCGGCTAACGAAATCTTTCCACAGGTTCAAACGTGCATCCACCTGAGGCGATGACTAAATACAGGTTGGCGAATGGCTATGGAGGCAGCGCAGCGGTGCAATTGTTGAGATCCCCTCGTGCATTCGACTTCCCCGAGAAGTATTATACCTGGTTCCACGACGTGAAAAGAAAATCAAGTCTTCAAGGTGCACCAGCACCAGACCAGCCGATCTACAAACACAATTTGGGGCAGTGATTAAAAGAAGATTTAAACGATTCGACCACAAACAACTACCAAGGAAAATGCGCATTATAATTATTTTCTCTGCAGAGAGCGATTACGTTGAATTGAATAAGAAAATTCCAAGCAAACTGATACATAAACCACCAGGGGAACAAAAGAACCTGGTGCATCATACATTCATAATTCGCCCGTCTTTCTTCTGATGTTATTACACTCGTTAATCGTGTGTACAATGTGTAAGAGAACGAGATGAGAATAATACGCGTCCAGAAATATGTAAAAATGCAGACGATGGGAAGTTATCTTTACAAACGTTAAACGGTGCGTAGAACAAACAAATCCACAATAAGCGGATAAAATGCCGCAATCAGTAATTAATTGGTCATTTATCGCGAATTAATTGCCATCGCTACGACGCATTTTGCATCATTCCTGCGCTACCACTCCAATTAATATCAATATCTTAACGCTGTGATCAATTTGTTTTAATTAACTTGTAGCACAATGCCATTCAGCGGGATACTATTCGATTCCAGAAATACGCACCAATAAAATTGTTGTTATCATCAACCGGCGTCGATGGACAACAAACAACAAACCGTGCGGGTTCCGTTCTTAGACAATTCAATTTTCCATTCTTCGCGCAATAACTCAGGCTTCGCTTTATCGCTATCATTAATAATTAATATATAAATGCTGATTTTAATTAACAATCGTTGTCGTTTGCTAATGGCGTTTAGTAGAGCGCTGCCTGCGGCCATAAAACTACGTATCTAGTGAAATTTCATGTGGTGTAAATATTTCAGATTGGGTCGGTTGTAAACTAGTAAATATCGGACGTCTGAGTGTTGTTATTATGTTTAAACAATTGGCGAAGGGTAGACACCGTCTTGACGGTTTTACTGCGGCAAAAACCGAGAAGTTGTACTTTATAACCCTCAATTTTCGTGGGGAACATTTCACTACTCAAAGTTGACTCTGGAGTCAACACAGCAGGGTCTGATGTGAACAGTGATGGCAATAATGCACCGTTTTAAATGTAGCTGAGACCCAAAACTAGTAATTTTGATTTGCTTTTATACAACCTGAGTATTTTTGAAGATTCCGGATCCTTCTCGATACAGCTTTTCGGATACGGAGTTATATTGAAGCCTGCGCGACCTTTTCAAAGCGTTTCCGGTTCTTCTATCCTCGCCTCGTCCAACATTGGACACGTTACAACGGAAAAACCACGGAAAATTCAGCAATCGAGTCGTTTCTTCGAGATTCTTGACGCTAGAATAGATATCAATGAAAATACGTTCCAATTGCGATTCGAATCATTAGCAAATAGGTAATTTGTAAGGAAACAACGCAAACAATGCATGGTGCTTCTAAAAATACCCACCTATAAATTACTTTAACGGTGATAAACCGCACGGGATCAGAGATCAGTGATAACAATCGTTTTCGGCTCGCTTATTTGCGAATCGAGTGCGACAATGGCACAACGCGACCATTTTGTCACGTTTTGACGTGTGCATTTTCTCGCTTCCGGCTTCGTTGTCGTCTCCTGCCTGCGCAACAACCCAACAAGTCTCTGCCTGCTCTCGACGTCTAAAACCGCCGCCCCCGAACGCAATATCCACAGCAATCTCGAGCGCGCGCGCTAGACAACAACATAAAACAGATGCAATTAATAATCTATGCGCACGAATGCAATGTATGTATAACACTTTTCCAAAAAGCATTTCCTGCTCGTGCAAATGAGCAGCAGCAGCAACACAAATCCAATGCGGAACTGGGTCAGCAGAGTTAACTGTTTTCACTCATTTTTTCCGCAGCAAAATGCCTGTCATGTATGCGACCTCAAAACAATTGATAGATTTCCGATGCGTGCGCTAGCAACAACAATCAACGCCCGAAATTAAGTCAAAATCGTGGAAACATAAAACGAACGCCATTAAACGACATGGGGAAATAGAAAACAAATGAAATACCTGTGCACATGCTCTGCTGGTTGATTGTCATCTGCCGTGGACGTAATCAATTGCTCTAACATTTGGATCTTAAGCATAATTTCTCAACATTTTCGCCACGGCAATAATCACATTGAAACGATGCGGACGAGCGGGCCACACACGCGTTTTGCACATAACAACAATACGAACGAGGCGGGACGCTGTCAGCGACTGGCTCGCAGGCGTTGACAACGATTTTGGCGAAAATATGTTCGCATCAGAGGTAACCTCACTTTTGCGCTGATTTCACTCGGCTCGCTGATAAAATATGCGGCGGTGTGCGGGCACGACTACAATGCCCGCCGCATTCTCAACGCATGCAGCAGGCACCACACGCCTAATTTACGTGTGCAATCAATGCGAGGCCGTACAGGACGCTGCGTGCTGGAATCGGTCGGAATGATGCAGCACAAATGTAATGTCACTAGATACTATAAGTACCGCAATCGTCAGCCATTTTGGGGCAAAATCATGGCGCGAAATTTAAATTTGACATGTATGTCATACTTCAACTGCCGCCATTTTGGGGCAAAATTAACATATCTCTCTCTAATTTTAGCCTAGGGATTGCGTTACTTATAGTATCTAGTGACATTACACAAATGGTACATGACGCGACCTCCATCGGCGAAGGACGGAGGCACACATCATTTCCTGGCGGCAGCCATTTTATTGTTCAATTCAAACGGGGGAAACGCAACCGTACATTATCATACATTCTAAAACATTTCTAAACAACAAAAACTCTACATGGTTTTTAAGAAACAACGAATTCGATGCATCGAATACGCCTACCTATGCCAACAGCACATGACAACCTAATCGACTTACGCAACGTACACACACCGAACGCTCCATTTTAGCCTAGGTTTATTAGTTATTAGTATTATTGACTATGAACATTTGTCGTATTGGTAAATGCTAGTGAACAGTCAAGTGTACCGGACGAACACGGGAACGCATTCCCATTCTAGGGGGACGCCTAAGCAGCGTCCGCGCACTAACTAATAATTACTTGATCGGTGATTACTTGTACGAGTAACAATAACAATGGGTGGGTGGTCACGGTGGACGCGCGCCATCCGCCCGTCTAGCAGCCCTGCTTGATGAGCAGACTGGCCAGCTTGAAGATGCGCCACCAGGCCGTCAGCGGCGGCGTCGGGGCCCCCGCCGTCGAGCTGGTGCTCGCCGCCCCCGAGTTGCCCCCGGTCGCCATCGCCTCAGACGAGTTCAGCTCGTCCGACGTGGACTTCTGGCCGCTGATCGCTGGCGACGTCATTGCTCGTTAGGCTTCCCTTTTTGTGTTTCGATTGTGGCGTGCAAGGCGCTAGAATCTAAGGCGCTAAAAATGGCATAGTTTTAATTCCCTTTCTGGTCGTCATCGACATTCATCGCATGCAATACTTGAGCGAAGCGTGCAGAAATTAGTATATCAGTATGTAACGTAGGCAACCCAATGTGCAAATTCCATATTGATTTGAAAACAATAACATTTATCAACTAACTAACGACAACAAAACATGCATAATTCAGCTACATAGGCAACGAAAAATGTTTGAAAAAAATCACTCTGACAACAATCATCAAGTCAATTAATCATGAATTATTTCTGAGCGTTCAAGATATGCGATTGTTATCGATTTTCAAATGGGATAATTGTTGGATGATATACACATGACATAAATGCATCCGTAATTAAACTAACGAATGTAAACAAAGGCAGGAAAATGTAACGAATAGTCGAACAAGTCATGATCTCTATGGAAAGTGGTTGTTATCAATGCAAAAAACAGCGGAATTGAAAGCGGAATGCGGAAATGATGCGAATGCGTTGCTCAGAGCGTTGAAATGCACATACCTGCAGTCGTTTATCCGATTGTTTATTTATTCGCTTATTGATTAACGTGCAGCGAGGCGGCGCGCAAAGATGCGTTCTATCGACTGAAATTTTCGGTTTCCTAGCGGGCCGCGCGCGTCGTGAACTGAAATTTTCGTGCTGACCTACTTAGATGCAAGGCTCTCTCCGCGATGCGCGCGTACGTTCGCGATTCAAGGTAAAATCGAAGCCGGAGCAAGCGAGCGAGCTGCTGGCGACGAGAGGCGGCGGACACAGTGGGCAGAATTGATAAATTTTCGTCCGTTCGTTCCTGCGCATTCGATGGCGTTTTCGGCAGGCATGCGTCACCGCGCAGAAGGCCTCCTTCGACGCGCACGCTTCCACTCTCTGGCGCACCAGGCGAAATCTTGCGCCGAGATGCGCAGCGGCAATTGTGCAATCAGCACCGATAACAACAACAACAACAGCATCATCAGCAGTAGCGACAACATCGCTATTACTTAACATCACATCGACATTAATTAGAGACAAATGCGACAGTTGCTCACACGTGTGTTAACGAACGTAATCGAATTTTAACCATCCTGACCTTATTGCGTGGCTTCTGGCGTCGGCCTCCGTGCCGGGCACGTTCAGCAGGAGGCTCTGGTCCAACGAGGTCGGCCGGTAGATGCTACAACAGAGATTGCTTTAGCTTTGCGAGGATGCTAGCATTTGATGGACGTACCCGAGGGAGTGGCGCATTCCGCTGCGGGAAGTCCCGGGTTTCTTCGACTTCTCCTTAGGTTTATCCAGGCTCGTCAACGTGAGGGATTTGCCTCGTTGCTCTTGGGGGCAGACCGCATCCGTAGGCGGTAGCAGAGTCACCAGGTCGTTGCCCGACGAAGAAGACGACGAAGGAAGAAGGATCTTCGTCACACGCGCCCGAAACGAATTCGACTTTTCGCGCCCGCTCTTTCCACCTTCCGCACCCTCCGTGGACTTCAGCTTCTTGTAGTTGTCCATGCTGACCCGCCCAGCGTCGCACAGGAGGTGCCTCTCGTCGGTCGGTTATCGGCGAATTCTTGGTGCGTGAGATAACTCGGACAGCGGTCGCGCTGACAATAAATACAGGCGGAATAAAATTATGAATGCATGCATAGTCAATTCGGCAGGAAAGGAAATTGATAAGAACAGCCCGATACGAACGATACGATTGTGGCTTTTCTTATCGGCGCAATTCGCGTAATAATGAAACGTTTTATCGCTTCTGTTCTGTTAAATTTCATTTTATTATCGGCCAATTCGCTGATTGAAATTCCGCATTGTGGAGGTGCGCGACGCGTGTCCAACGGCGAATGCTCCGGGCGGGCGTTCAGCCTGCCAGTAGCTCGTCCACGTCCGAAAATACCTTCTTGATGACCGTCCAGCGGAAGGCGTTGGCGACGTCATTCGGGATGATGCTGCCGCCTTCCGCGGGACCCCCAGGCAGCGCCGGCGGCGACGAGTCGATGTATCGAATGTGACCGCAGTTCTCCTGCACGAACTCCAAATATTTGAGGTATTCGGGCCATACGCACTGCTCGAAGTAGCCCTCGCAGTCTGGCGGTTCATAAACGCGCAATTCCCGGCGTCGCTTGCACTCAGCCTTTGTCAATATGAAAAAGTAGATCAAATCACAAACCTCAAGCAGCGGCTTGCAATACAGCAGGTTAAAACCCTCCAGGATCAACAGACCCGCACCATTGGATGGCGGCTCGGACAAAATCTTATGAACATCGAGTACCATCTTCCTCATATCCAGACTTGTGATGACATCAAAATTGATATGATTCAGACCTGGGACAAGTACATGGGCTTCGCTATCCTCAGGCAGGAAATAGTCATCCTGCGAAAGCGTTCGTATTTCGCCAAATTTCTTCTCTCCTAATCTCTCGTGTTGCTCGCACACACCACGTGCTAATGAGGTCTTCCCACCACAGGTGACTCCTGAAACGCCGATAACAACCCACATTATCGTTGTATCGCTTGCTGCTTATCGATCTCTGATCAAATGCAATAATACACAGAACTGGTTGTACTTGTTTGATGATTATATAACAACTAGCTGTATCAATCACTTGGCGGTTAAATTCAGCGAGCACAAAGCACGTGTGTTTATGCTTAGATAATGGGATCAACGGAATAGAAAGCGGAAACTGGAATATTCCGGATGAAGGTGATCCGTTTGGGGGGGATTTTCATGGTAGGCAACCCATTAGGCACATGCGTATAAATGTTCACCATCCTTGCACATTAAATAAAAGCATTATTCTATTATTTGTTTTCATCACGTACAGAAAATCTTGCACATTACACAATGTTAACTTAATCACACAGTTAATTCTAAAGTTTCCTCACACAGCTGTACCACGCTCCAAATTTTGTTTAATTTCCTGAGTGTACTCCCCATAAAATTGCTCCAATTTACGATTGAACCGTTTATTCCGTTCATTGATGTAGTCGATATCAGCATCGTCATTATGTGTTCTGCGTCGCGAATATTTCTCACGTTTGGCGACCTGTTCATTTAGATCATTTACCATTTTATCAATTGCCTGTGGCCTGTCTGTATGCATGCCATGTATAATGGTGCGGGACGGGTAAAATGCTTCCCCATAACGTTCCTTCTCCTCATTGTAGTGATCCACGTCCTTTGCAGGCATATTACGAATGAGTCTCTGGTATTGTCTAACAGTACTTGCTTCATAGTCACTGAAACCAACATCTTTTGTACTTTTCTTTGACTTTTTAATCCTTTGTGCTTCTGCTTCAAGTGCTGATATGTTTAGCAGCTTGGTTCGATCATAGTCTTGGCCTTTTTCTGCAGCAGCTTTTCGCTCTGCTGTATCTTGTAAGATCCACTCAGCACGACGTTTCCTGGCTTCGTAATTAGCGGGTAGATGGTTCCGGGCATCCTCCAATAATACTTCTTTGTGGTTTGCATGTTGAGCCTCGTTGCGTTTTTGAGACAACAGCCTCAAACGCTCTTTTTGTTTTTCCATGAAAGTACTCATAACCTACAAATTGTATTTTCACAATATAAAACAACGTTCAGACCACAAATATTTGCTGAATTCCCTTATCTTTTAATTTATGATTATATTGCACATAATTACTTACAGCGATAAGTTTAGTTGATGATTACAAGTTATATTAAAGTAGCACCTTGCAAAATAAGCAAATCGTTACCTCAAGGACTTGAATTAATTATGACGATTACGTCAAAGCAAATTTTATGGAGTGTCAAAGGGCCTACTTGTTTTTAATATTCGGAGAGAAAGAAACCAAATTTCATCTTACTATTTGTTATTATAGTTAGTATTGTATGTTTAATGAATAGTTTAAATGAAATATTAAGAAAATAAAGCGCTTTTTGTATTTTATGTTACGAAATGATGTAATATGCCCCATCCATGGCTTCTATATTCGTCCATGAAATTATCCCCACTAAAGTTCTGCGTGTATTTACGTGTATTTAGGTATTTCCAGTCATTTTATCGGACGTGTGACGTGTTAGATCGGCCTCAAAATACACATTCCTCGAGAAAAAATCGCCAAATTTTGTAAGAAAATGAAGAATACACATTACTAAAGGCAGATAAGTGGAAAATGCAATTTTCCATGGAATATCGCATACGTAGCTTGTAGAAACAACGAAAAAGAAGCACGGTTTGACTAGGTAACCCTCAAAAACAGGAAATACTTATAAGAAATCATTGGCAATATCCTAATTTTATACAATAACAGCCATGCTACATAGTAAACTGAGAGTGCACACATGCAGGGTGATCGTTCTCACATCGTTAGTTTGGTTTCTAGTTGTAGTGCTTCTGTTAAACTTTTATTCAGAATGTATTGGTGGCCAGTGTCGAAAGGCAAATGAATTTGAAGTGGAGATACATGATAGTGCAAAGGTGCAGAAGGCTCATCAAGTGCAACTGAAGGAAGACACTTTCCTAGAGGGGTATGTTTCTCTCCAGACTTGTATTTCATGCTAACACTTGTTTCTTTGCAGTAATGATAATTATATCAATAAAGCGGAGGACAATGAGGGTGATAGTTTTTCCAAAATGTACAAGAAGAGTGAGCTGAAGCGCTGGCGGCCAGCGCCGACCGTACTGCCGATTGTGGGAAGCCCTGGGGAGCATGGCAAGCCAGTGCATACACCCCCTGACCAACAGGCTCTAATGAAGGAGAAGTTCAAGCTGAACCAATTCAATCTGCTTGCCAGTGATTCAATCTCACTCAATCGCAGTCTGGCTGATGTGAGGCTGGATGGGTATGTACAGCATCATTCTAAAATTCAAGGTCTTAATATGTGATTGTATATTAATGCAGATGCAAGGATAAGACGTATCCGTCGCTACTGCCAACCACGTCCATCGTGATAGTGTTCCACAACGAGGCCTGGTCGACGCTGCTACGCACCGTGTGGAGCGTCATCAACCGCTCGCCGCGGCCGCTGCTCAAGGAGATCATCCTCGTCGACGACGCCTCCGAGCGCGACCACCTGGGCGCCAAGCTGGAGGCCTACTGCAAGACGCTGCCCGTCACCGTGAAGGTGCTGCGCACGGAGAAGCGCTCCGGGCTGATACGCGCGCGCCTCCTCGGCGCGCAGCACGTGCAGGGCCAGGTGATCACCTTCCTCGACGCGCACTGCGAGTGCACCGAGGGCTGGCTGGAGCCGCTGCTCGCGCGCATCGTCGAGAACCGCAAGACTGTCGTCTGCCCCATCATCGACGTCATCTCCGACGAGACGTTCGAGTACATCTCGGCGTCGGACATGACCTGGGGCGGATTCAATTGGAAGTTGAATTTCCGCTGGTGAGTCAAAACACGTTTGCTTTTGTTTACATTGCTCAGGCAGTTCATGCATCCTTTGTTTTTACGGGGCTTAATTAGCAAATGTAAATATTGCACATTCAATGGAATGTTGATTATAGCGAAACAATGGAGGTAAACGTCATGCACGGAGACAATTGACAAAGTTTAATGATACCGGTCTAATAATTAATTCCTGCTGTTAATTGTGATTTTTTATGCGCGTCTAATTAATTAATTGTTGCAAATGTAACCGGATGAGATATAAAACTGGATTTTTTGTAGGTATCGTGTGCCGCAGAGGGAAATGGACCGCAGAAACGGGGATCGAACAGCACCATTACGAACACCCACAATGGCTGGTGGTTTATTTGCAATTGACAAGCAATACTTCTACGAAATCGGATCCTATGATGAAGGCATGGATATTTGGGGCGGCGAGAATCTCGAGATGAGTTTTCGTGTAAGTTTCCTGCTCCTCTCACTCACGTTCACGCTTCCCTAGTGGTCTTTTTTGTGGAGGGTAATACCGTCAACCATCGGTAGTAACTGCAATGTTGCAACAACATATTCTCTTAAATCTCACCTCTTTTTGCCTTTTCTCTCTTCACTTCACTCACGACTTTCTCTCATTTCTCTCTATAACACATAACTTAAGAAAAGGGAAAAGGATAAAAAAGGTAAGAATGATCGTGCTCCATTTAACCCGACTGTTGCCCCCCACGACTCCTTGCGTTTTCCGCCCCTTTGTTAATTACGATTAATTATTTTTGTTGATGTTTCCCGATGTGTTGATGCTGTATAAAGATTTGGCAATGCGGCGGCATTTTGGAAATAATTCCGTGCTCGCACGTCGGCCACGTGTTCCGCGACAAATCACCGTACACGTTTCCCGGCGGCGTCTCGAAAATCGTCCTGCACAATGCGGCACGCGTGGCCGACGTCTGGATGGACGAATGGAAGGATTTCTATTATTCGATGAATCCAGGTATTGCATTCACGATTCTCTCTCTCTAACCACGCCATTGATACGTTTTCAGCCAGCGTTTATCGCCGTTTTAACCGCTTCTTTTCAAATTTAAAACAACGAGCTATGAAGTTCATAACTTCATCCCTGTTTAATAACTTTTTACGCTACATAATGAAAACGATTTCAAACTGTATTTCCATTTTAATTATGACTAACATCAGTCAAGAAAAAAAAACAATTATTAATAGGTCAAGGTGGAAATACGTTTTGCAATCGCGCGTGACTATCACAGAATAAAAGATACAAGGATAATCACAACATCAACAACAAAAACAACGTGACTAATATTGCATCCGCATTGCCACTAATCTATTAAACAAATCATTAACAACCTATCGATTTTAGATGTTTAATGTTTGATTAACGTATTTTTGTGTTCATGTACGCCACGAATTATCCTTCTCCAACTTCGGCCAACTGCTCCAATCGGATCCGTTCAACTTTTCTCATTTCTTATCACCCCCTCAAAAAGCCCCCATGTATTCTGCATGCCGAATTCGGGCACGAACTAATCTTGATTAATCATCATTCCACACATTGTATGTCTAGTGCTAATGAATTAATGCCATCTAATTGAATGTAACAACAAAAAGGTGTGGATGTGTGGTGGTACGCTTGAAATTGCGACCTGTTCGCATGTCGGTCACGTCTTCCGGAAATCAACGCCATACTCATTTCCGGGCGGAACCAGCCGCATCGTCAATCATAATAATGCACGCTTGGCGGAAGTGTGGCTCGATCAATGGAAGGATTTCTACTATAACATTAATCCAGGTTCTCATGATTGACACATTTATTTATATCGATTTATGTTTTGCGTTGCTCTTTGGTATTGTTGAATTATGTTCATTTACTAATCAGTACTAAATAGTTGATTGGTGTAAAATAGTTGCTAAATTTGACTAATTTTTGTGGGGCAATATCAATCAGGGAGTTAGTTAGATTTGGGGGAAACATAAGACACGCATTTTGTAGTTGTTGATGATGTGTTATTGATGAGAGATTGTTTTCAAGGTGCGAGGAGCGTTCCCGTGGGCGACGTTTCGAAACGGAAGGCGTTGCGCGAAAAGTTGAAGTGCAAGTCTTTCCGTTGGTACCTGGAGAATATCTATCCCGAATCGCAGATGCCTTTAGACTACTACTACCTGGGCGATGTAAGTTTTCAACTATGATACTTTGTCTAAACATATCTTGCTGTGATTTCTTCATTGAACGACTCGTGTGTGATTTGTTGACTAAATGTTAAATTTTGCAGATTCGCAATGTGGAGACGACGAATTGCCTGGACACGATGGGACGCAAAGCCGGCGAAAATTTGGGCATTACGTACTGCCACAATTTGGGCGGCAATCAAGTCTTCGCGTACACGAAACGCCAACAAATTATGGCCGATGATAACTGCCTGGATGCAAGTAGAAAGAGCGGGCCTATCAAATTGGTGCGTTGCCACGGAATGGGTGGTAATCAGGCGTGGACGTACGACGTTAGTGTAAGCATCTTTTTAATTATATTTGTTGAATTTGCAACAATAATCTGTGTTTCGTTGATTGGTAGCAAGAGTATTGCGAATCATTTTCATTGATCCATGGATTTGCAATAAGCCATAAGCAAATTGAAGCTCATTTAAGTACCATAAGTAATTCGCACTTTTTGGCATTTTAGGAGAAAACAATAAAGCACGTGAACACTGGACAGTGCTTGCAAAAACCGGATGCTTCCGACATGAATCTGCCGTTATTGCGGGCCTGCGTTTACGGCCAACCTGGCCAACAATGGATCATGAACGGCGAATTCAAGTGGCAGGCGCACAACTACAAGGAAGATGAGAGATAATACATGTTCAATTACGTGCGAATTATCAAGCCGAGTCGTAGCGGATCGCGTGGGCAATTTGGGCGCGCTTGAAGACATTGCTCACGGCCATCGACGTCGTCGTCATCATCATCATCATTCGATTGAACAATACCCCGCATCAGCGCAACAGTCAACGCTGCCGATTTCGTTTCCTAGCTCCTAATTGATGACATTCCACGCATCGCATTTCTGAACGAAACCCCGGCCGACGTAACGCAATTGATTACGATTATTCATAGCGAGACATATTCATTAATTAACTAGCGAGTAATTAACGTTACAGCAGAATAATTAAAATCATATCATTAACTAATAATTACCTAAACGGAACGGCGTTAACGCAAAATGAAATCTTCCAGATGAAACATATTTTATCGATCCTCCGCGAACGCACGCGAGAAGGAACCACTAGCAATATTCTGATAATGGTACTATGATAACGATTACAGTATGGTTTAAGTCTGGCGTCTCCTTGTAGCGATGATATATTTTTGTTAGCGACTACTTTTTGCTCACTTTTTGAAACGTTTATCAATATTATTCGTGCATTATTTTCGTGGAGCGCGCACGCAGCGCGATACGATACAATAGTCGTATAGACGATGTAGTATTAATTAATATTAGTTTCTCAACTTTTTACATTTTATAAAAATGACCACACTCATCATGATAATTGATAGTAGCTCGCTCGAAGTTCTTACGTTGATGAGAAAATATGCGATATAGAGTTGAAAGCGCTGTATATATATTTTATTTATTATAGATATTGTTAGTTTTGCAGGTGAAACTTGCCCTACAATCAATCATTTCTTACAATGAACATTTCGGCTAAATTCGAAGGTGTATTCCTTCCTGTATAAAGAACGAACGGCATACTTATCGATTACTTTAACTTGGTGAATGGAGTGCAATCATGTAAATAGCAAGAGAAAACTGAAATAAAGACGAACAATAATGAATGTGCTCGTCAATTGTTAATTGCCAGTCGAATGTCGACAAACAAAGCCATTATGTTGTTGTTATCAAGCGAGAAATGAAGGACGTGGCAATTGTAATGTGTGTTGAATGTAATGCGATACGTGTTTGCACGAAGTCGAAAGTTGTTCGCGGTGCGCATGCGCAAGCGGCTCAAGTAACAATGGCGCGTGTCGGCCGCCTTTGACAGAGGTGAGCGCGGAGGTGAGTCGACGTAACGTTGCAAAAAGTACTTGTATGCATTGATGGATATTTTGAGTCGGAAAGTAAACAAAAACACGTCGAATTGCAATTGAAATACCGCTCGGTGAAAGCGCACGCAGCGCCGAAATAAGTGGGTAGTTAATTTTGCGTGGAAAAAGCGGGCGAATTCGCGCGCCGCAATGGCCAGCGAAGTGAAGAAATAGATATTGCCTCAGAGTGATTGTGCAATCGGTGTGAATTCCTACTTGTCGACGTCAAAATCGCGTCGAAATCTCATTGAAACCTACATGAAAATACCAGCTATTTATAGCCAATAAGCGCATCTCCATCGATCGAAATGTTTTGTTATCGTCGCTCATTGATAAGCGCGCCGATGCGCAGCTGAGACTGAGTCTCGCCGAGTTGAATTTGATCTGTGATAATATTGTGATGCAGAATTTAGGACGCCGCCGTTGAAAACGACTGCACTTGCCACGCAACCGGTGGCCAAGTTAAGTAAGAAGATAAGTTTTAAGCAAAGTCATCAGTCTGCGAGCTGTGGTCGAAACAAGTGAACCGTTGAATAGCGAACGTTGATTGGATTGTGATCGGCGAATCGAATGTAAGTGTCCATAATTGCGCAAAAGCAAAACTTGTGTTTGTTTGTTTGTTAAATCGTCCAATTGTACTGTACACACAGCGGCTACAATGTAAACGCCGCTCGCAAGTTTTTGTGCATCGCTTTTCTCTTGACGTGCCTCTTGACGTCGTCCGAAAGTTTTACGTATTTCATCTGACGTCCTCGAATAGAAATGTATTTTATTTATCTATTTCTCTATCTATTTATGAATGTAATTTGCGTGCTATTTTTTCGTTCGTGGGCGGCGAAATATTTTTCGCCGTCGGCGACCGCCGAACGTGTTCAATTTCAAGCGCGCGCGGAGCGCACAAGCTGCTGCTGATGTTCGTGGGTGCCTTGCGTGCATTATGTAGCTCTGGGTGCTTGCTGCATGCACCAGGCGAACGAGCGAGCGAGCGCTTCGCCGTCGTCGAAGTGTGCGGATTTGTTTATTTATCGTTCGGCGCGCATACATTATGTTATCTCATGGCGCTCATAATTCACGATAAGTAATTATTTTCGTTTTGCAGACCGCGGCAGGCGAACGAGCGGGGGCGGCAGCAGCGAGTGATGCACGCGCCAACGGCGCGCGACGCGAGCCTGCATCAGGAGGCGGCGAGCCGTGGAAGTCGTCGCGCCAAGTGCACCACCGCCGAGCCGACCGGCAGCATGAGCGACGAGCAGCGCGCGCCCTGCCGCACCTGAGGAGATGTTCAATCTAGACAAGCAGAACGTGGACAACGTCGCTAACAGGCTTGGAGCTGCTGGAGGTGGAGGTGGTGCTGGGGGCGGCCGCAGACACGAGGAGAAGCGGCGCACAAGCAGCCGCAATGTGCGCGCGATGCAACTCTTCCACGAACTGAAGCAGCAGTTCCCAACGATCCCCGACCACATCCTCACCGAGCGCATCCACTCGCACGTCGGCACCCCGCCGTCTGACGCGCCCCAGGATGTAGCCGGCCCGCGCGACCCGCCATCGCCGGTCGCAGCCGTGCGCGCCGAGGACGCCGACAGCCCGCAATCCCAGCAGGGACACTCAAAAGAACAAACAGTGATAGAGAAACATAGTCATGAACTTATTAGTGAAGAGAAACTTGTAGCTTGTGAGGAATTGCGTGGAGACGCACGCAGCCACCTAGAGCACGCACGTCAACCCACGGAGGAAGCGCCCTCACCGGCTGCAACCACCCCGCAAGTCGAGTGCGGTGCACCGGCCATTAAACCACCACTTGCAAACGCAAGCAAACCACCAAAACCCACGAAGAAGATGTGCAATAACGGTGCGTCCGCGTCGCATCTGCACGCGGACGCCGACCCGCCGCTCAAGCCGCCGCCGAAGCGGCCCACCACGCTCAACCTGCCCGGCGTCGCCGTCGCCGGCGCCAAGGAGAAACCCTCGCCGCCGCTGAACGCGCAGATGAACGTCTCCTTCCAGTGCGAGTCGTCGCTGCAGCTGACGCCGAGCCTCTCGCCGCAAATGGCCAGCAACCAGCGCTCGTTCACCAGCGTCAACCTGACGCTGCGTCCGCCAACGACGCAGCCGCAGGCGCCCATCGACATCACCTCCAAGAACGCCTCGTTGACGTACTCGACGGCCAGTTTCGACTCCCAGAAAGGGCTTGAAAGCCGGCTGCAGATCACCGTCAGTCCGAACGGCGGCAGCGTCTCTTCGTATCGACGTCGTCCGCATAGCTATCACGACGAAGGTGCCACCAGCAGACAAGTCGCCGTCGTCGGCAAGAACTCCCACGGCTCCTTGCAAGATCTATCAACATGTAAGTACCAATGCATTGTACTTCCTAGAGTTCTTCTAACTTTGATGTACTTTTAGCAACCACCTTAAAGAAACAGCAGAGCAAGTTGGAGAAGTTGCGCATCGAACTCCAGAGCGAAAAGTGCCGGTTGATTGCCATGCAGAAGGAGGTCGCTGACCTGGAGACAGGCAAAATGGCGGTTGGTGCGCGTCGTCGTTCCGCGCTGGCGACGCTGGACAACGTCGACAACGAGCTGGAGAAACAGCTGCTCAAAGAGATACGACATCTTCGCGTCCAATGCGAGCGCTTGACCGAGGAAGTCGACCAAAGGCAAGAATATCAGCATCGACGCTCTCAGCAAGGTAATACATACTTTCTACTCCATCAAACGACTTCCAATTGCTTGAATTATTCCTTGTTGATGCATGCTCCGCACCAGGATAAGCGACGACGTAATGCATGTATTGTAATTGCACGAAGTTCATTGATTTATTATCATCGAATGTTTACGTTCCCTCAGTGATTTATTGACTATTGATCTTGGGTGTTGTTACGATGGAGAATTATTCATTTAAGTTTTCTATAACTTTCGAAACGCGTATCTTGTAATGTAATAATGTTTTTTCTGTTGTAGAAACTGAATTTTATCGCAATATCTATGTGGGCCAACGCGTCGGGACGAATTTCGGCCGGGCCGCAGGCGACCGGCGCGTCGAAAGTGGACAGAATCGCGCAAACCGGCATGCAGACTTTGCGCCGCTCGAGAGCGCCGACGAAAATGACGGCCAGTTTTGGTCGTGTCCGAAATGCACATTCCAGAATCATCCATTAATCAACAAGTGTGAGCAATGTGATATGGCGCATATTGTCCATGGTATGATGATCCGTTGATTGCTTGCGCGCGTTCGCGCCTTTGAGTTGAGATTAACAGCCACTCACGCTGCCGAAGTGGTTTCTGGCGTAAATAATAAAATCGTTTATGTTGTCCATCCACGCTGTTTCCTGCAGCTCTGTGTTTGATAACCCAATTAATATCGTTTTTGATTGCGTGCCTTTGTGTTCGATTTGGTCCAAGATGCGTTCGCCGAAGGATAATCAACATTAGCTGTATGTTTCAGTTGTTGCTGCCGCGCCCGGTGATAATATTCATATACACGTCACGCCAAGGATCACACGACGTAAGTACCCAAATAAATGTCATCTTTTTCTGAGATGGAACACCGGGAATTAATCAATTATTTTACTTCCTTTCAGGAATCCTGCATTCATGGGTAATTTGATTGCGATTGCTCACCATGAATACTAAACCAAACTCAAGAAACTAGCAGCAATTATACGAGATGACAAATAATAATTATTTTTCTAACATATTCCACATTTATTTGCCATTATTTATAATATTTACATTTACAATTAGCTCTCTTTCCAAAAAATAGCAGATCAGCGAGTCTTCAGCAACTTCTCAATCTGCTTGCGCAGTTTTTCGTCCTTCGCCGAGAGGAGCATCACGGCGCCGTCCTTAAACACCCAGTGCAACTCCTGCAGCTTCTCCAGCGGCAGCGAATTCAAAAGCTGGAGCGACGCTTCGATCGTCTCGCTCTTCCCGATCTTAAACGCATCGTAATCCTTGCCGATCGCAACCTCCCGTTGGTCCTGGATTTCCTGCGGTACCACCACCGCTGGTGGAGGCAACTCTGCCACGTTCCCAACGCTGCCCCCATTATTATTATTATTATTGATATTGGCGGTATTATTATTCACCGCGTTACTGTTATCCACAATTTTCTTCTCAGCGCGTTCAAACGTCGTCGTCGTGGTTTTATGATGCGCCGCCTGCTCATTAGTTTCATCGTCCGTGGAGTTGAACTCCTTCTCCAGGTACGAATTGCTGGAGTCGCTCGACGACTCAAAGTCGAAATTGTTGTAGTCATCATGCGCCATGAAGAGGCTGACATACGACTCACAAAGCTCTTCCCAAGTTGCACGCAGATCGCGTAGATTCTGCTCGAAATGATCAACATCGGCGTGCAGACGAGTCGCGCGACCTGCACCAGGTGGCGATTGCTTCTTGAGCACGAGCTGCATGTCGTGCTCTGCGAGCGGATAACGCTGGAGGCCCTCCAGCGACAGCTCGATGAGGATGATGAAGCGGATGAGGTCGTTCGTGTTCGTCGGTGTGTACATGTTCGCCGAGTAGTGGAAGTTCGCTAGCTTGGCGACGAGGAACTTGAGGCCGGGCCGGGCGTCGAACGCCTTCATGACACGCGTGGAGGCGTCGAGTGCGGCCAGCAAGTGGCGGACATTACGTGCGCTCAGACAGGCGAGGATGCCGTTGAAGCAGCCGCCGCCGTGCACGTGCAGGTTGTTGAAGATGTTGCTCACGTGCTTCAGGTTCTGCAGGAAGAGCGCGTTCACGATCTGCATGAGCAGGTTGTGCACGTAGACACCCATCAGGATGCGATAGAAGTCGATGCGAACGGGCTCCTCGTCGTGTTTGCCCATCGGATACAGAAGGAATACGTAGCATTTGTTCTCGCATTCGTCGTGCTTGTCGGTGGTGCTTCGACGTTGCCCGTCCATGAGGAAGATCTCACGCGCTATCTTCTGCATGCGTTCGTATGTTTCAGCGGAGTCCTTGCGTGCTGCGACCTTGACGGTCGCCAGGTCGCCGTAGAAGCTGTCGCTGTTCTCCTTGAATGCGCTAATGATTTGCTGTAGCGGGTGCAGACAGATACGTGCAGATCGACCGATTCCGCTGATGATGATCTCCCACTGATCAGGCTGGAGGTGCTGGGCGAGCCCGATGAGCAAGTGCCGGATGCAGGAGACTCCCAGCTTGGAGCATGGCTCCTCCATTTGCGCTATACAGTGCGTCAAAAGGACGATGAGCTGTTTCAAGGTGAAGTTGTTCGTTTTTGGGTAGGTTTTGATGAATTCGACAATGAAGTCGACGAGGAGGCCCATCAAGTACTTGAAGCTGTCGTAGTTGGTGAGATTCTTGAGCCAGGACTGCGTCATTGGCATCACCAGGTGATTTAGCGCGAAGTACGTGAAGTTGAAGGGCAAATCCGTAAGCAGCTTGAAGAGGACTTGAATTTTGCGGTTGGTCGCGACATTTTCGAAGGTGATATTCATCAGGAGTCCTTCAAGAAGGACGAAGTAGATTTTAAAGCAATTATTCTTATCTAAACTGTTCAAATCCATTGTGATCTCTTCAATATCCCCTTCGCTACGCTCCTGATCAGCTTCCCCGTCAGAAAATTCACCCTCCTGGACAATCTCCATATTGATAAGCACCTTGTGATGCGCCAAATTGAACTTGGGGCATTTCGGCATCCTCTGCATAATCTTCAGAATATTCCCCACGTTTTCAATCAGCTTCAGAATCACCTCGTTATCCTCGGCCTCATTTTCATTGAGATTATTCGACTTCAAGTGCGCAAATAGACAATGAATAAAATCGTAGACAGCGTTAGCAAATATAAACGTATTGTCATTCTCCAAAAAGATGCAGAAAATCTCATGAATTTCATTGGTCTTCAACTGAGCAACTCTCAAAGTATTGAAGAGCGGTCGCCAACCGGAATTAATTTCCGACTTGTTCGCCTCGACAAACTGCGACAACGAGGATACAATCTGCTCCTGGACGTCGTGCTCGCAGAGCTCGAGACACAGCAGATTCTCATACGGCTTGAAGAGCGCTTCATTGAAGTGGAAATGCGGCAATTCATTAAGATGCTCATTGAGGATGAGCTGCAGTGCGTCGTGGATGCAATTCACCGCTTTCTTCGAAACTGCGCGTTCTTTATGACACGCCGCTTGCATAAAGTGGGGCCCGACAATGGACCACATTCGCATGACGTGCACCAGCGGCCGGCCGCTCTTGATGCATTTCAGCGTCACCTCGCCAACGCGCGCTAAAAGAATCCCAGCGGGTTTCTCATAAAGCTTCTCGCTCTTACGCCATGGAAGGCGCAGCTTTTTAGCGCGTCGTGGAGGCTCTTCGTCGCCACCGAGTGACAATGCATACAACTGCTTGTCGGAAGCGCGACATAACTCGGCGAGGAAGTCGCACAGCGTGGGTAACGACAGATGATAAGCAGCGCTGTGGAAGAGCTCGTCCGCCTTCGCCGAAAGCACGCAGCAGACCTTCGCCGCCTGGACGCCCGTCAGCAGCCCGTTGCGGTTGTGATTGAGGACACCAGAGCGCTCGATGATCTCAGCAATCGTCGTATCTTTGCGCGCGTTGCTCATCGACGGGTAGCTGCCCTGCAGGAAGCTGTACACGTCCACCCTGGAATCGGTGAGTACTTCAAAACATGCGACTATATAATTATTGATTTGGATACGTTTCTTCCTCGTTGGCGTGCTTCTCGTTGAACGTGCTGCACATGACCTGGTTCTGGGCGTTCTGCGCGACGAGGAGGAGCTGCGCGGACCCGGTGCGGCTGAATAGTGCGTGCTCCAGGTTAGCGACAGCCACGCATGCCGTGAAGACGTGCCCCCAGCTTGGGGTGCTGTGTGCAGCGAGGTCCAGGCCTTTTCCGATGAGGACCTCCAAGGAGAGGGCGTGCGCAGCGATGATTTTAGCACCCTCTATTTCGCACGATGAACTGGCTAGCAACCCGAGGATGCTACTGCTTCGCGACTGCAGCTGGAGCGTATTACTCAAACTTGCAGCCTACAATAAATCAAACCCTTCATAACCGTACTACATTTTCGTCCTTAGGTTACCTTCTGCAGTCCTTCCAGACTAGCGGTCATGATATCCTCGCGCAAACGTTGTTTGTACTTCTGACGTGATCGGCGAGCTACCAGACGGCTCAGAGTTGAGTCCTTGGCAGAGCCTACGGGGAAGTCGGCCAGCGACGCCCCCAGCACCGTCACCACAGAACTCCAGCAGCACGTGAGGACTCGACGTGCCAGTTTTAGTCCAGCGGTCGCCTCCAACGATCTGCTTTCGTTAGCGTTGTGGACACGCTGCAATTTCTGCCATTCGCTAAGCAAATGCGAGGGACATAATCCACCAATATCTGGAAGCACTAGGTTAGTATACAATGTTTTAAGTCACGGTGATGGTCTCACCGGTGAGTAAATGAATGAGCGCTGGTTGAGTTGCCGCCTGGGGGTCGTAACCAGCGAGCTCCAGGAGGTTCTTCGCCAAGACATTTTGGTACAGCTCACATAACCACGTCGCCGAGATGTAGACAAGCATCCCGCTTCCATGCACTTCGTCAACGAACTGCGCCTCCGTCATAACCACCTTCCCATCCAGCTGCGCCTCGTTTCGATAATGCCCCCCACGTATCAACTTCAAATTCAGAAGCAACGCCGAATACGTCGCCAGGTAAATACCATCCGCATTGATGATGCTGACAATTTCGTAGTTCTGTGCTGAATTGTGCTCACAGCACTTGGACGCGAACTCCTGGAGCACCTCGTCGATCTGGATCGACGAGCGCAACGTGAGGAGATTCGGTAGCAAAATGTTGGTCAACGTCTTCACAAAATGGCGTGCATTATGACGCTCCATATCCGTATTACATTCCTCAATCCCTGACCGACCCTACAACCAATCCCCAGGTGAATTCATTACCACAAAAATGACAACATTCATACGAGATTCAACGATTTCGGTATGTTGTGGAGCTTCTGGAGTTGCTGATTCGTGAGGAACGCCTCGTCGTCCATGATGCTATCATTGTCGTCGTTCTCGTCGCTGCGGTTCGCCTCCGAGTCATTCTCCGGGCCTTCGGTCGCCTCCGAGCTGTCCTCGCTCTCGCTGCCGGCGTCCAGGTTGGCGCCGCCCTCGATGCCGCTGCTGTCCGAGTCGTTCTGGTACTTGAGGTTGGCCACCACGTCCCTGCGTGCGTCATTTGCACATTAGCGCGTGCCGGGATTGACGATAACAATAATCTAATCGCGACTGACCTGTACGGCTTGGGCAGCCGCGCCAGCGACTGATACGTCAGCGGGCCGGTGTAATCCGCCTGCTCCAGCGTCGGGTAGCGAGCGTTCGCAATCTCGGCGCCGTCCGCATGCAGGCCCTCGCCTTTAGAGAGCGCCTCCAGCGAGCCGAGCAGTGCGCCAACGCATTCGACGCTTGCCAGCAACACGTTGACATCCGGATATTGTGCTGACTCCTCAATAGAGTCCATGATCCTACAATTCATCAACGTTAACTCCAGCAGTTGAATTTCTACGACTTACAATCGAATAATCGCCATGTCATCTCCAGCGTGTCGATGGATGGGGCCACTGAGTAGGAGGAGATCGGCGAGGCGACCTGAAGAACGCAGGAGCTCCTTCGCAGCGCGCAGCGGCTCCAGGCGCTTTGAAGGACTCGGAAGGAGAAGCATCCTGTGGAAGAGGGCTTCCAGCACCGGTCGAAGCGCCCTCTCACGCCCCACGAGTCGGACCACTTGGATGCCAATACTACAATAATGAAACTCTCAAATTTACCGAAAAAGATAATTGTATCAAGGATTCTCTACCTGTAGACGATCTTTGATTGATGCGTTGTAAGCCCTTGATTGTTTGGGTCACCTGGTGCACCGAGCAGCGCCAGCAATGCCGGACAGAAACGTTGCCAGAGGAACGTGGTGAAATGATGATTGGAGTGCACGCTCTGCGGGAGCGTGTTCGCCAGCGTGAGCAGGCACTCCAGCAGGAAGACGATGATGTCGTTGCTCTTCGGCACGCTCTTCATCTCCTCCAGCTTCGAGCAGATGTACTGCATGACGGGGATGGCTTCGTTGAAGCACGCCACCGCCGACGTCTTGTTGTAGACCATTTCGGCGCTGCTGCCCGAGTTGCGGTGCTTTTCCTGGTGGTGCAGGATTTCCTGGCACTCCTCATCTACGATTTTGAGAGTTACAAGATGAATTTGAATGTTATGAGATGAATTTTGTAGTTAGAAATTTTGTAGTAGAAATGAAAAATTTACCTAGGAATGTACAAAAAGCCGTTAGTGTCTGGCTAGCGGCTGCCTGGGCAGCAGCTCGAACTGGTTGTGTGCCATTTTCGTAAGCTTCGCCGCAACGACCGATGAGGAGCATCACCAGCCGGCCATTTAGCGCCCAGCTGGAGGCGCACGCCATGGAGAGGATGCTGCGCAGGATGTGCACCTGGGTATCGTCGCACTGCTGGAGGATCGAGGAGGTTGCGTGCAGCAGCTGGGCGGGCAACCATAACGAGTCGTCTTCCGGTTCGCTGCCCACTTGGAAGCGTTCATCTCGCAGCAGTTTCTTTAAAAAAACATAAATTACGATTCAGTAGGTTTCAGTCAATTCCAATACCCGACATGTTGCTCTATGCATCATGATACAACATCTTTTTAAATGTGTAAATGTGATTTTTCTAGAACTATCGAATGAGGTTATGTTACTTCTTAAAGCGCGGAAGGAAAAATTCTTCCTCCAGGAGTTCAAAATATTGTGACTTCTTGACGATTCGTGAAAATGTGGTTCAAGTCAACGTTGCTGTATACGTGTAAGTTGCTACATTTGATAACATTTGGTTACATTACAATTTCACTAATGAATTATTTGACGCTAATGATTACATTTCAGCATTGCATGATGAATGAGATCCTTCCTCTTACTCTTAATTTTCCATGCATTACGATCATTGCAACCTGGAGAGTGCCATAAGATGTGACGTGATTGGGAAATCCACATGAGAGGCACTTGTTGTTTCATGTTTACTTACAGCAAGTCCACTCAAGCCGAGCGACAACAACTTGGACTTCTTCGATTCGATGCATTGTTTGATCGGCTTGAAGCACGCCGATCGCAATTCGTATGAGGGTGTGCGTGAGAGGGTCGTTTGCGAGCATAGTAAGTCTAAAACAAACACATTGCATCTATAAATATCACGTGGAAGTTACATTTTCCATGTTTGAACTTTGACATTCACCATCGAGCGTCAGGAAAGTCGAATCCTAACAATTCCGGGACGACGACAAAACGGGTATGATTTTCCAATAAGATTTATCACAACGTAAAACTCACCATATGCTTCCTGTGCGTGTAGGCGGATCGTGGAGAGGTTCGCGGTGTTGGACGTCGTCGACGTTGGCTTGAAGCCCGTGCACTCCTTGACGACATCCTGCAGGAAGTCCTCCATCGTCCACCGCGTGGCGAGCACGGCGAGCCGGCTATCACCGAGGATGATCGCGACGAGTGCTCACAGCTCGGAGCTGGCGTCCATTTGTTGATATGCGCGCCGACTTCAACGGACGACGACGTGGTTCGACTCCGCTTGTGGAAGAAGGGGCAGCCGAAAATCAATACGGCGCGAATCCAACAGGACGCCCTAGTACGCAACGGCGCGTACAGAGCTCGCCCTGCGCTCGACAGACACGCACAGGTGAAAGTAGGAATGTTTATTCAACAACTCATCCCGTTACAATGATGTCAAATAGCATGTGTATAGCAGCAGGTATGGGGATAGTAAAAAGCAAAGCAATATTGGAAGTGGTGTGCGGACGTGGGGCTGGTCACTCCTCACGTGACGCCATGTACGCGACCATGTCGGCGACGCGCGTCGCATACCCGTACTCGTTGTCGTACCAGGCGACCAGCTTGACGAAGGTGCCGCTCATGGGGATGCCGGCCTTGGCGTCGAAGATGCAGGAGCGCGTGTCGCCAATGAAGTCCGACGAGACGAGGTCCTCCTCGGTGTAGCCGAGGATGCCGTTGAGGTAGCTGTCGGCCGCCTGCTTGACCTTGCACTTGATCTTGTCGTAGGGCGCCTCCTTGGCCAGCCGCACCGTGAGGTCGACGACGGAGACGTCCGGCGTGGGCACGCGGAACGCCATCCCGGTGAGCTTGCCCTGCAGCTCGGGCAGCACCTTGCCGATCGCCTTCGCCGCGCCCGTCGACGCCGGAATGATGTTCTGCAGCGTGGCGCGCCCGTTGCGCCACGACTTACCTCCAGGTCCGTCGAGCACCTTCTGCGAGGCGGTGGACGCATGGATCGTAGTCATGAGGCCCTCCTCGATGCAGAAGTTCTCGTGCACGACCTTGACGAGCGGCGCCAGGCAGTTGGTGGTGCACGACGCCATCGACAGCACCTGCATCTCCGGATTGTACTTGTCGTGGTTGACGCCCATGACGAACATAGGCGCGTCCTTCGACGGCGCTGTAATGAGGACGCGCTTCGCGCCGCCGTCCAGGTGCAACGCGGCCTTGTCGCACGTCGTGAAGACGCCCGTCGACTCGATGACGTAGTCGACGCTCGTCTTCTTCCAGCCGATCTTCTTCGGATCCTTCTCGTTGAACGTGTCGATCTTGACGCCTGCAAGCATGCGAAAATGGGTCGGGGGCGAGCTCCTGGGGGCGGCCGGCCGGCGCACTCACCGTCGATGATCAGGCAGCTGCCCATCGTGGTGATGTCGCCGCAGTAAATGCCGTGCGTCGAATCGTACTTGAACAGGTACGCCATTTGTTCGACCGGTATGAACGGATCGTTGATGGCGACAACCTGCGGAGGTGGGCATGATGATGGACACTTCTGCTCAGTTGTGTGTAACAAATGCGATATGAGTAGTGAGTCGAGCATGGCGGCCGGCGATGGGGGGCACGTACCTGGAGGCCCTTCAGGAGGCAGGCCTTCAGCGCCAGCCGGCCGATGCGGCCGAAGCCGTTGATGCCGATCTTGCAGGACATCGTCGTCTCAGGTGTGGAGCTCGTTCAAGGACGGAACACCTGCTTCGTTTTGCCAAAGTGTAGCGCAGCCACCAGCTCAAAACAAATGAGATGTTCGTGGTTTGTGGCCCGATTTTTCCGATTCGAATTTTTTGCGTGGAGCGCTAACGAATGCGTGAATTTTGACGTCCGAACGGAATTTGTTCTGATTTGTTGTTTGTTGCATTTTGTTTGCTGTCCGAAAATCGTCCATGGCACTCTGAGGGTTGCAATATTCATGGAACAAATGTTTCAAATTTTCCACTCGCATCTTCCAGGGACGGCGTTAGATTTCCTTCCACTTTATCGCAGAAATTAATACTCATTAATCATTAACGCGAAATCCTTTGTTACCAGGTCATTTGATGCCAGAAAGAATAACAGTTTCGGGTTTATAAATTCGGTACGATAAACTTCATGGTGTCAATCATGTTAGTCATTATCTTTAATATTATTTGTAAGCAATCGTTTTGCCCGATTGAATTTCATCGCTGTTTATGGCTCAATTGATAAGGTGTTATTTAATTCCAAGGTGATAATTCCCAATGTTTCCATTCGACTTGAATGAATTTCGCGAATATTTCTAATACCCAAAGATAGCATTTTTCTTAAATTCGTTTAGTCTTCTATTTTACACTATTTTTTTAACTTGCAAGATACTGAAAACAAAAGAAAGTGCATAATGTCAACAATTAGATTGCGGAAATAAATTCAAAAATGATTCATCTATCTTATAATTTTTATGTATTTCTGAGTCAGTTTGTGTCCCTATCAAATTTATTAGTGACATATCTGTTGATAATTCGTGTTATCAATCAGCACAAATCAACTTCGATATGATTAATTAAATTTACGACAAAGGTTATCTCAACGAATGAGTTTTCATGTTTTCATATTTAATGCTATTTACTAACAAAAGATACACCAATATTTATAAACTAACTTTTAAATTCGATCATGATAGACGACTATTAATGTTATTATCAATATTGTTGTTTTGTTCATCAACTGATTATTTCTAAATAGCTTTGTTCTACTTTTTATTCACTGTGGAATATGTCGACTTCTTCAAAATTTCCGGGTTTTTTCCAGGGTTTGCAAAATTTCGCAGGAATCAAAACAGAATTTTTCATTTAGTATTTATTTATTAATACGACTTAGTCACGTGACAATATCGATCACATAATTTGCTTAAATAATTTCTTAAAATTATTTATAACTTTTCATTATTTTTTACATTTCTTGAATTATTATTTTTGTCCATTTTTGCGGAAATCCGTTTTGCATCTGCTCGTGCTCTCGCATCACCTTCCTCTGATTTTTTGCATCTGCCTCATCTGCTGCATTTTTGCATTTATTCTCATCGATTACAACAAAATATCGCTTATAAATTAACAACAAATAAAGAAACAATTCATCTACAAATATTGTTAATTAATTAATCTACGTATGTTTTTTTCCATCATCATATTTGCTTAACCATCTCCTCGTGACACGATGCCCGAATTCGCGCCGAATTCGCAATTATCTCGATCGCATCAAATTTACAATTCAATCTCCACCTCGACTCTTCGTCCACGTCTTCGACGGTTCGTCTCATCTTCGACATAATCTAGCAGTACGTGTTACGAGGGAAATATCGGCTCTCGGCGACGAGCGCCAAGAGAATTGCACATGTCCCCGGGGGCGGTTGGCGTGGGAGCGGTGGATGGCGCGGCGGCGGAAGCGGGGCGCGGCCCCCGATAGCTGAATCCCGGCCGAGAGATGATCATCGATACGGATCATCATCAACATCATCATCATCGAACTCATGTCATGTAATCACGTAGTAATTGCGTTCTGTGTGTGAAACGAGAATCCGCGCACGCACGCACCGGACGGCGGCGGGGGCGGCGAAACGAATGAGTTAATTAACACCATTATGAAACAATTACAAGTACGAGTATTTATGTCTAGTCGAAAACTTCACCTTCTTTCGCATCGATCGCTTGCGTGCCGTGCGAAAATGTCGGCGAAGGGATGTTTCTGCGTTTTTATTTTTATTTTTATTTTTTTGTTTGCTTTTTTGGTTTTTGGATTTTGCTTCGAAACGGTTACGTCGGCGCGCGCAAAACGACGCAGACATTGTTATCCTACGTGGGCAAACGAAACGAGAACACAACGTAACAACTCAGATGGGGCATAACGACAACAAGACGAAGTTAATAGTCAATAAGATTACGAGCGCGTCCAGCCACGTGGCGGGACGAACCGGAAAACAGGAATTGAAATCGGATTGCAACGCGGCGGCCGCACCGAAACGGAAACAAACTGCGGAACGAAGCAAACATGAACGGCCCACGGACACGTCGTCCACGGGGTGCGGTTGGATTGGGGCTGCCCGATATGCAGGACGCGTGCTTGAGAAAATGGCGGCTTCAAAATTCGCATTGGAACCCGAAAATGTGCCGCGTCCTGCGACAGCTACGACGGCAAGAGACCTAGAAATGAACGTGGAAATTCTGGGATGGTTTGTTTCATCAGCTGCCCGCGCGCGCGCTCTCTCTCTTTCTTTCTTACTTTGAATCGCTCTCTCGCATGCATTAGACGCGTTGTCAAGCCGACAGGACTTCGCTCTTGTTCGACCGCATGATGAGCGCCGGGTTCTTTTGCAGCAGGTTGGCGTTCTGGCTAAAGTTCAAGTTCTGCGGGTTCGCCGTGATATTCGGTACCATCACGATGGGCGCCTGCTGCGTTTGATTGGGCTGATTGAGATTGAGATTCTTGTCGTGCGCCTTCGCCGGCTGCGGCTGGCCGCCGGTGCCGCCGGTGGAGCACACCACCATCGGCAGGTTGGCCTGGTGGCCGTTCAGCGTGAGGTGCGTCATCTTCTCGGCGATGATTTGCGGCGGTGGCGGGGGCGCCGCCGGCTGCTGCTGCTGTTGCTGCTGGTGGTGCTGGTGGTGGTGGCCGAGGAATAGCGAGCCGCACGACTTCAGCTCGGTGAAGATCTCCGTGAAGTAGCCCGGCTCCGAGTTGATGCGCAGCATGTTCGATGATAGGCGATTGACGATGTCGAGACAGCGGTCCCAGAAGCGCTCCTTGGAGTCCTCGATGAGGAACGGCTTGAGCGGGTAGGAGATCTCGTTGCCCATGTACGAGTAGGAGAGGTAGAGGCAGGTGAGGACGACCGCCTGCAGGTCGCGCTCGCTCTCGATCTCGTTCTCGGCGACCAGCTCGCGCACCAGCATGTAGACGAAGACGACGTTGGCCGGATTGATGAACGCCACGTCCTGCAAAAGCGTGCGGTTGAGAATTAGACGACCTGGTGCGTGAAAGATGGGTGGGGATGCGTTACCTGCCAGCCTTGGAGGAGCAGGCTGCGGTCGACGGTGCGCAGCCACATGACGGCGTCGCCCGCCTGGAAGTCCTTCAGGCGAAAGCACTTGGCGTGCAGAAACATGCCGAGGCATTTCAGCAGCTCGGAGGTGGACGCCTGGATGACGGTCTTCTTGACGGCGTGCGTGCCGGAGGTGGGCGCGTACGCGGTGGGCGCCGCCTGCAGCTGCGCCGCCGTCGTCGTCGAGCTGGTGGTGATGGTGGCGGCCTTGCGCGCGCCCCCATCGTGCTTGTCGAGCTTCTCTGCAGCGGCCGCAGCAGCGGCGAGCGTCGGCGCCGCTGTCGTCGTCGTCTTCTCGGCGATCAGGCTGGCGCTGTTGTTGTTATTGTTGTTGATGCGCACGATGTCCAGCCCGTACAACTTGTTCGGGAACTTGTCGCGCTGCTTGTCGAGCGCCGCCTTGTTATCCGCGGCGGCGACTGCGGCCTTGTCCACCTTCTTCTTGTTGGCGGCCGCCGTCGAGAAGCGCTTCCACGAGAGCGCGTTGATGAACAGCGAGTGCTTCTTGAAGCTCTTCTCGAGCGCGCTCTTCTCGGCGAGGATGTGGTTGTTGTTCAGATTGTTGTTGATGCTGTCGTTCGTCGACTGGCCGCCGACGAGATTCGACGGCGGCGGCGGCGCGTGCTGGTGATGGTGGTGGTGGTGGTGATGGTGGTCACCACCGCCGCCGCCGACGCCGCCGCCTTGGCCGGGCAGGCTGGTGGGCAGGATCATGTTCGACTCGGTGCGATTCTTCACGTTGTTGAGGTGCTCGTAGGAGAAGTTGTTCAGCTTGTAGTCGACGTCGAGCAGGTTGTTGGCGGGCGGCTGCTGGTCGCGCTGCTGCTGCTGCTGCTGCGCGGAGATGCTCGTGCTCGACGCGGACGTGATGGACGCGGCCGTCGTGTAAATGGGGCGGCGTTCGCGCGGCGAGAAGCTGAGTACGGTGCCCATCTTCGGCGATCCGTGCGGCGGCGGAGCACCGTCGAAGCGGCGGCCGGACGGCGCGAGCTGCAGAAGGTGCACAAGGAGGCGGTGTTCACGCCGAATCCACTCGCGGCTGCCACCGACGCTCACCACCCAGAGCAGGTTGTGTGCGACGCGTCCCGAATTTATTGTTTATAGCATTGCAGGGACGCCGAACGAACGGAACGGCTGGGCACTGGGCTGCTGCGCGTCGGACTCGACCCGATCGACTACCCGACTAGGGGCGGTTGGGGTGTGTGCGCCGTCGCCGCCGCCACCGCCGCCGTCACCGCCGCCCCGCGCGCTCGCACGCGTCGGATGGATCGCCGCCGCCGCGCAAATCAATACTTGCAGCTTCTCCACATGTGCCAAGACAGCCTCGATCGGCTAATATTCTAGGGCTTTCGCAAGCTTGCGCATGCCTTCCGGCCGCCCCTTACAGCCCCGACGACCAGGCCGCCACCAGCTCCTTCCCGCGCCGCCCGCCCGCCCGCGTCCTCCTCGCCAACCGTCACGGCCGCGTCGCGCGCCCCACGCTATAGCGTGCCTTTTTTCTGCGAATATATTTTTAATGCGCACCTCCAGCGAAGTGTGCACGCTCCAGCCCCGACGACGATACGTCAACCCCCTCGGATCTGCGCCAGCATCTCATGCCCGCGTTCATGTTCTATTTATGACCGATGCCGATACGTGATCGCTGGATGTACACAATGCGTTTCGCCTCCCAGCCAACAAGGCCAACCAGGACCAACGGGACAACGGACGGGACGTTCAGGACGTGTCCTTTCCACCGCAGCAACGCTTAGCGCGTTAACTATGTATGCAGCCAACTCTTGGCGAGATCTACAATGCATAAAATTAATACGGAAAATTTGAGACATGTCATAATCCACCATTGTTTGCCCTTTCGTGCACGCCAACTTGATCCAACAATTGCATCCTGCTCGCGGCGCGGCGGCGACAATGACGCAAGACGTCATGGAATTGATCGCTGATGACATCGAAACATGTATAATTGTCCACGGCGGATGCAATCATCGCTGTCGTTTCTATTCCTCCTTCGCGCGTTCGAACGCCCACGGCCGTTTCTAATAAAATCCTCGGCGTGCTAAAAATAAAAACAAACGAATCGCACGGTGCGGCTCGGCCGACGTCGTGCGGGGAGCGCGCCACCGTCGCCCCGTTCGTGAACTGGTGCTGTGCGTGGCCGCCGTCGACGAGGTGCTCCGCGCTGTCGGCGCTCCACCTCGCGCGCTGGATGGTGGGGTCGGCGCTACCCGTCCGCCGCCTACTACTGCGCCGCAGCATTTACTCATTGTTGTTTGTCAGCGTTCGGCGCCCGTCACGTACGCACCGCACGCCGAAGAAGATCGCATTTCGCCGCTGCCGCCGAGCCAGCACCAGCACCAGCCTGCACCAAGTGTTCACTAGTTGTTAGGACGCCCAGTGTTCATAAGTAGTTCGTTCTTGTTGTTGATCTTGTTAATTCTTGTCCCGATTCGACGCGCACCCCTGCCTGCCAACACGTTCACCATGTCCGCATCGCCGATGGCACGACAACTGACTGAGAGCAAGGCGATTCCGACGAAGCGCGTCGTCGTCACCGACCCGCTGGACATGCCGCACGAGTACAGCTCGACTCCTGGTGGCACTCTGTATTCGACGACGCCCGGCGGTAATTACTTCACTCATTGCCAATTGCATTCTCTGTGTGTGTCTCTTCCATGCGCGACACCTGGACGCCGTCCTCGGCGAGGCGTTCGTCCTCCAGGTGGTCGTATCGCAGAATTCCAATTGGCGACGCTGAAAAGCACATGTTTCGAGTCAATATGTTGGCGACCCCTCGCCGTTAGGCAACCCACTATACGCATGGAAATTTTCGATTTGAACTCATTGCATTCGCATTTTCCAGACGGACGCTGACCGCGATTCGATGGGATGAAATTGTTATGGAAATGGAGTTGACGCGGAAGAATGCACGACGCATTGTTGGGCGCGTTTGTTTTGCTGGGCTACCATGTGCGGAAAGGAGTTGAGCATTGTTTTCCCCGCATCGTTTGGTGCGTGCGCTGCCTGCGCATCAGAGTTATGCGAACGACCTATAAATAATTGTCTTCCGCACGTTTACATTTGAACCCGATGCGCGCAACGTGCTGAATGACGTCGCCGCGTTTGTACAATCATAAAAATAATTTATTATTAACCTTGAACATGTTTACCGAACGCATGGAGATGTTTATTTTATAGTTGAATTACTACGACGCAATACACCGGAGCGACAACGAACGCTTTACAGCAGCGTTTACGTTCGGTCCGTGGTATCGATGACTGCATCGGGCGGAATTTGGGCTTGCGATTGTTGGGCGCACGTGTAGATGATGGTTATTACGGCGCGCGCGAAAGTGAAAATTGGCGAGCGTCATCGGCGCGTTTCCAACATTTCGGGACGGACGGGCTGCTGCTGATAACAATCGGGATGTTTGTTGATTGACTGCCTGCAAATGTCACGGCTGTTGCAGTCGTCGTCCACACATCAATGTGGCTGCACTCGCTGGCATCGATCTCCCGCATTTCGACACGCGTCTGGTCCTACATGTGAAATTCGGCCATCCAAAACGAGCCATCTCACCCGCCAAAACAACCCATCCAGAAAAACAAGCGCGCGCACATTCAAATCCAGCCATTTACATCCGTCCTACCGCGCGCACCTGCCTTCCGCTCCTGCTTCCACCCGGAAACGAGCCCCAGCCGACCAACCGCCCACGCGAAGATGACCGTTTCCTGCTTCTGCTCGCCGTTCTTCCCAGGCAAACACCCGGCGAGCGCGCCTTAGGCTTTCGTACGTGGTGCGTGCGTCGAGGAGATGACAATTCTGACATCCTGCCGGCCGAACCGAATCGGCTGACAGGATATAAACACATTGGAAACGTCAGGCTCGCGCGCGCTCCTAAACCGCACAAACGTGCAACAAGTTCCGGCCCCGCCACAAAATTCGACGCGCATTTTCGAACGCCACCACCGAAGCCCTCCTCCATCGGTCCCCGAAATTCGAACGCCTCCGCGAAAGCTTAACGCGCCAAGCCATTCCTAGCCGCCGCGCGCCGCCGCCGCCTCCGCCGACGACGCCGCTCCCAAAGCCAATCCTCCGTTGTGACGCAGCCAGCCTCCGAGCCTAATCCAGCATGTACATCATTTCAGGATCCCGCATCGTCTACGAGCGCTCGTTCCTCATCAAGCTGAGCGAGTCGCCCATCTCGAAGACGCCGCCCGCGAACTTCGACATACCCGAAGGGTTGCAGCGCGGCGCCAAGACCTCGCCGCTGCAGCAGCACCAGCAGCAGAACAAGTCCTACAAGCAGCACCCAGTCATGAGCAAGAAGCAGCCGCACCAGGACCACCATCACGCGGGCGACGACGACGAGCAATTCCAGATGGACATGTAGAACGTCGACTTCTCTGTCATCCAGCCAGGAAGCGACAAAAAAAAAGCATTACACAAATCGAAACCCACGCATATTATATGTATCTATATCAAAAAAAAACATAATGGCGAGTCGAAGATGGGGAAGCAAAGGGAGGGAGTGTGGAAGCTTGAAAATTCTAAGTTAGATTCGACTATAAATTTGAAGAAACATATTTAGGAGACGCGCAACACATGGAAAAACAATCACAACGGAAAAAATGTCTAATATTTAGACAAATAAATTTTCTAGGAATGGATGCACGTTTTGTTTCTCTAGTTTATAGTAGAATATGTAAAAAAAGCTTTGCGCATTTGTAAACAATCGCCCATGCTTCCCGTACGTAATCTGAATAATTGCACTTTCCCCGCTTTTTAGAGCTTCGACTCGGTGAGCCAGCTAAATTGCTGCGGCTTCCTGTCCGCTGTGGGCGAGATGATCACATTGATCAAGCTGGGGCCGTCACGTCTCGCCATCGTCGACGCCATCGCCGCCTCCAGCTCGGGAATGGTGCGCACCAGGTGCCCGCTCGTGCCGAACATCTCCATCATCTTCTCATAACGCAACTCGGTGGTGAGCGCGTTCACAGGCAGTACCTGCGTCGGGTTGGCGTTCTCATTGCGCATTTCGTTGAAGAGCGACGGCTCCAGACCGCCGTAGATGCCGGAATTGTTGAGAATGACGATTACGATCGGAAGTTTGTAGCGGAACATGGTCTCCACTTCCATGCCAGAGAATCCAAACGCTGAATCGCCCTCCACGCAGAGAACGCGCGATTCAGGCACGTGGTGCTTCGCATAGAGCGCCGCTGCAATAGCATATCCCAATCCAACCTGCAAACGAAGTAATCCATGAGAATACAAAAACGAATGTTGACTTTTGAGTATTATGCGATGATATTTAGTTCCAACTTACGCCCATAGTTCCAAACGTCCCGGCATCCAAACGATGCTTTGGAAGGCTCTGAAGAAGGACAGTCCTGCTGATATCCATTGTATTCGCCCCTTCGGAGACGACGATCGTATTCGCGTCGAGGAATTTCCTCACGGCGCCGAAAACGGCGTAATAATTGAGAGGCGTTTCGTGATTTCTGATCATGTTATCCACGTTGAGTCGATTTTTGGCGCATGACTTCTCCAGCATGTCGAACCACGGCCTCCAGGTGACCGTATGCAGTTGGGAGTTTTTGGAGAACACGTTCTGACGCTGCAAAACGTGCAAAAACTGCTCGGAAATGAGCCCGATATCGCCCAGAAGCGTGACCTTGGATGGCACCGAGTTATGGAACTCTTCTGCGAAGTGGTCGACCTGGATGATTTTCAAATTATCCCCATGGACGTTCTGGAAGCGTGGCGGCCGCCCGAAATGCAGCATCCAATTGAGGCGCGCACCGAAGAGTACGACCAAATCCGCCTGGGATAACGCAAGCGTACGTGCAGATCCCACGCATTGCGGATGATCATCCGGCACTATGCCCTTCCCCATCGGACTTGCAAGGAATGGCACACCCAGGGTATCGATAAGCTTCCTCAACGGCTTCCAACCATCGGACGCGCCCTTACCGATGATAAATAACGGTCGCTTTGCGTTGGCGATCAGCTTCAACGCCTCCTCCACGTGTCGCAATTCAGACTGACTCTTTGGGGCTTCAGCCACGGGAGCACTCCATGCAATTTTCGCCTCATCCACCTTTTCTGTGAGGACGTTGGCACATAGATCCAAATAGCTGCAGCCCATGCGGCCGTAAATGGTGCATCTGAACGCCTTCTCCACGAGCTGGGGGATCAGTTGGGCACATGCAGGTCGCGCCGCAAATTTGCAATGCGGGGACGCAGCGCCAACCTGGTCATACTCTTGAAAGCCTCCAATGCCTTCATGATCAGTGGCCACTGCACCTCCAATAACAATCACTGGATAATTGTTGATTTGTGCATTAGCCATGCCTCCAATTGTATGTAATACTCCTGGGCCACTTACAGTCAGGCATACAGCTGGCTTATTTGTTAAATAGCCCATTGCTTGAGCAGCATACACAGCTGACTGCTCATTTCGCATACCAATGAAGTGAATGCCTACTTGTTGAATGGCCATTGCCAGTTCAATCACCGGGAAGCCGATGATGCCAAAGCAGTACTCAATGCCCTGCAAATAGTTGCCATGTTAACGTTTCATGCAGTAATGCACAATGATAATGTTATACCTGGTCTTTGAGGGCTTTCGCCAGCACATAGTTGCCATCAACTTCAGACATTTTTGCTTTACTGTCGTTTTTTGATACTGTTGAGTAGCATACACTTTGAACTGACTATATATAGGGTTTTATCTAATTGTGATAACTGCCGTACCATACTTAATGTTTACATTTATAAGCTTATAGAATCATAATTGAATGACCTTTGCTTTCTGCCAGTCACGATTTTGATCAAATATAGATCAGAGTGCTGCCACCTATATTGATATCATGCAACTTATAACAAAAACATTGCAATCACAAAAATTTATTCAAACAAGGTTTTTCAGTCCTTAAATAGATACAAAATTAAAACAAACATGTTTATTGATACAATACAAAAATACTATGAATATTTATTTCGATATTTCAATCCAGTGACTAGCGTTTTGCTCTCTGGGAAAGCACTGATTCCATGCTCTAAAATAAACATTTGTAAAATTTGTACATTAATTAAGCATCATTCATACCCGGTTTCCAGCGATGATAATCGGGCTGCAGGTGCAAATTTGGTGGCAATTCCATTTTTACCAACTGATCCCAAGGTGTCTCAGTAATAATTTCATTCATGTAGAATGCTTTGACATCAGCGGCGGTTTTAATCTCGTGCAGGCGTGAATTGGGCACAGAATGATTGAATTTTGTTGCTGCTTCCATTAAAATAGTGAACTTCTTATCTCCCAAATCATCTTGAATGTTGTGTGAAGCAAAAAGCTCATTCAGAGTTTCAGTGACATTTGCTGGAGGACTGTAAGATTTATGAGGCCTCAGAAACCTAAAATGATATGATATATTGTTTGCATTGCAGATTAGCAGTGTTTTTTACCCTTTTGAAGCTATCGATAATGCAGTAGCATCTATTTTTGGGGTGGGCTTCCGATCAATGCCTTTCTTCTTCTCTAATTTAGTAGCATAATTTGATGTAGCAACCGCAAATGCCTGGAACAGTAATTCATTGAATATTATCATAACATTTAATGCAATGAGTTTTATTGATGTATCAAATCAAGTCAACTAATTAGTTACAAATGTAATGAGTTTAGAATGCAAATGTTGCTAATTCTAGAGTAAAACATACCGGGCTTTTGGAACATAACAAACTGCCGTTCAAATAGCAACAATTACGCGGTAACATCGCCACAAAATTCATGGTAGATGAGACGTTGTGAGAGAAATGTGTGTCACACGTGAAAATACTAAAAGCGGCGGTCAGAAACAGTCTGAAAATGATTCGAATCAATACTAAATTATGACGGATCCATACAGCTTAAGGCCGAAAAGTACAGATGTCGTTTTTCGTAAATTGCAACAGACGGTAAATTATGTTTAAATTCCAATAGGTAGATATTGTTTCATCAATAAAAATCCTTCGCCATGCATGAAGCATTGATTGGTAAGTTTTCGCCAGCAAAATTGCAGAATTTCGAAATTTTTTCATGCTAGTAGGCGTGGTCTAGCGCGTACTCGATTACGTCCGCTGCGTTTCGCGTCCGTTCGCTTAGCGAAGTGACGAACACGCAACGTTCATACCAATGGTATTCCATCCGCCACCGATGATGATGATGAAGAGACGGCGGCCATTTTGGTATGCAATTGTTTGTGAAAAGTGCAAGAAATTTGAGGAAAATCGCCATTAAAATCGTGAGAAAATCGCCAGCAATCGTCGATGCGGATAGTGGAGAAGCCATCGCGCGAGTATGCGTAAGTGGAGATCGCGTTGAGTGCGTTGAACCGGTTGGAAAACGTGCGGAACGCGAACGCTGGCCGCGCAGTGCGCATCGAAAAACATTGAAATCGCTGTATTTCGTGGGAAATACGGCGGACGCGAAGTGAAAACGCAATGCCGCACTGGAATGTGGTCTAGTGGCGGTCGCGGCGTGCACAGCCAGCGCGGAAAATCGTGATGGAAACGCTGGAAAACGGCGCAAATTAGTACGCATTCGTGTGCTTCTGGCGTAGACCTCCCCTAGGATAGCAGCATACTCAGTCCATTGAGCAAGTGTGACATCGTCCTTACATCGCCGATTTGTTTTGCATTGAAAACGCATAGACGTACAGTTTCGAGGAGACTGAGTGAATGTACTGCATGTCTTGCAGGCGGCTTTCTACATCGAATCTGCTCCGTATCTGACGTGCACACCGATTCAACAATAATGTAGTAATTGTTCGAGAAAGGGAAACATTCAGATTCGTTAATATGACGCATCCGAATCTGCAGACGAACGGCGCAAGCCTTGAGGATTGTCACACGAATTTCTTCGCCTTGGTGAGTGCATACCGATTGTTTACCGTTTCGTGCGCCGAAAGGAATTCGCCCATTGTTCAATAAATTTCCGTCGTTGATACGCAGAGCCGATTTAAAATAACCTAGAAATGGAGCGCACACGGCTCGGGCGAGCGAGATGCGCGCATTTGCGCACCGAATTCGATACGTTTCGGCGGCCCGTTGTTCTTCGCCGCTGCCGCACAATATGTAATTCGACAATTTGTTCAAATGCCGCCGATGTGTGCTTGTTGGATCGCAGCGGGCTGGCCGATTAAAAGTAGGTTACTATACATCTAGCAGTAGCATGCATTTCGGATGGAGGAGCACTCGTTACAACTTTCGTGCGTTTCGGCGCGTTTTCTTCTCGCACCTGCGACAATACGAAAACGCCTGCCTGCTCTCGCGTTAGTCGTTTGTTTATTTACTCGGGCATTCCTTTTCGCGCGCGCGCTCCCGCCCGCAGCCTCCAGCAGCCGATGATGCTGGGCGGGGGTGCACAAATGCCTTTGGACCACATCGCTAACCAATTCGCATTTTCAGACTGAACTATCCGGCATCAAATGGCGCAAGCTGGTGTGGAGCGAGATGACGACCGGAAGCGGCGGTGGAGGCGGCGGCGGAGGCGTCACCAGCGGCTCCTCTGCGGCGGCCGCCTTCCTCGGCAACGACACCAAGATGAGCGACGACTGCTTCCTCATGAACGACCCGATCCTGCGCAGCTATTCGCGCTGCCTCGCCGCCGACATCCTCTGCGTGTGGCGGCGCATCGCGACCCCCACGGCGACGAGCAGCATGTACGAGTTCATGCCGCCGCCGATCCAGCCGCCTCCGCTCTCGCTGCAGTCCTCCAAGGAGCTGTGGATCTTCTGGTACGGCGAGGAGCCGGACCTTTCGGACCTGCTCGACCAGCAACTGCTAAAGCAAGGTATGAGTTGCCGCCGATTTCGCCTTGGTCTCCAAAACCGAGCGAAACAAAACAGAAACGAAACAAAACGGAGACGAAACCAAAAACAAAAGAACATCATGATGCTACCTGCACTTGTTGATCCTTTCAGTTTGCATATTATTATTATTGCCAAGTCAGAATCTTGTTTTGCGTTGGTAAAACTGTCAGAGCCCCCGAAATGAGAGCGTAATGCATGCATTGATAGTCATGGAAAGTATGTGTAGTCAGAAACAAACAGTTGAAGAAACGTAAACAACACGAACAAACGCAAAGCATTTGAGATGTGCACGAAATGTGTCTGTTCATTTTTCGCCTTCGCAGCGTTTGTCACTTGTTTTCCTGCTTGTTTATGCTGCATTGTCGATTTGTTAGCAATAAGCCACGTACTGTTCTGTTGCAGAGAGCGACCAAGGCTCGTGGGAGAGCGGCCTGTCCTACGAGTGCCGATCGCTGCTGTTCAAGGCGCTGCACAACCTGATCGAGCGCTGCCTGCTCTCGCGGGACTTCATCCGGCTGGGCAAGTGGTTCGTGCAGCCGTATGACAGCCCGCCGTTAGCCGGCCACCAGCATCCGCTCGGTGCGCCGCTGCTGCATCCGGCTGGGAATCCGCTGAGCGCGACGCTCGGCGCCGCTGCCTCCTCGTTGGACGATCACCAGCACGCGAAGGCCGGCGGATATCGGGGTGCGTTCGACGGCATGCCCGCAGGCTTCCACGCCGGCGGCGGCGCCGACGAGCAGCAGCACCTCTCCTTCTCGTTCGCGTTCTTCGTGCACGGCGAGAGCTCCGTGTGCGCGAGCATCGACGTGCGTCAACATCCGCCCGTTCGTCGCCTCAACGTTCGGCATTTGATCCAGGCGAAGCAGCAGTACGGCGGTGGCCAGCAAGGCATCAAAGGTGCGCATGATGTCTCCACCAGGTCACCTGGTGCACGAAGCTAATGATTCGATTCTTTTGCAGTCATTCTTGCGCCGTTCGGCCTCGCCGCCCATCTCACCGGCACCACGTACAAGCGCGACGCCTCCACGATGCGTCTGCTCGACGAGTGGACGCAGTTCTATCCATTGTCGAGCTATCTGTCGTCGACGAGTAGCGGCACGCAGCCGCCAACGACATCGCCGCACCACGCCCACCTGCATCAGCCGCCGCAGCAGCAGCAGAAGGAGAAGGAGGCGCAGCAGAAGGAGAAAGATCTCGCTGGTGACGATGACCTTTGCGTTGTGGAGGTGATCGTCGGCGGCGTGAAGATGCGCTATCCGTCCTGCTACGTGTTCGTCACCGACATGGACAGCGCCGAGCAGGAGGATGGGAAGACGGAGGCGCGCGACAAGTGCGAGCGCGAGGAGTTCAAGGAGGTGAAGGAGGAGAAGTGCGATTTCGACGCGGAGAAGTGCGACAAGGGCGATAAGCCTGACAGCAAAGCAGGTATCGTCAAGCTGGAGAAGGGCGAGAAGAATGTGCACGCGCACGTGGAGGATAAGCATGATGGTATGCTTAGTACGAATCTGAAAGGTGGGTGTTTTTCCGTCATTTCATGGCGTCATGATGCTGATTTTGTTTTGCTGCAGGTATTCCAACGCCTCCACCTTCGCCACCTATACGTATCAATTCCAAGATTGCACAGCCGGGACCTTTTGGAGTGTCTCTAGCCAATTACGCGTCGATGCAGCGCGAACGTACGATAAGCACAATACTGCCTGAGCGCGCGTGGCAGGACTGCCTTCTCGGCGGCAGCAGCGGCGGCGCCACATCCTCGACCCACGTGGGAGGCCACGAGTACTTCAACCCGCTGAAGAAGAGCGCATGCACATGCTCCAAGTAAGTGTCCCTCCCCCTTTTCGTAATCGACCAGCGTCTTGTTGTTTCGTTGTTAATCAATATATTGTACGTTAGAAAAACGCCATCATCATCCTCAACGAAACTTGGAGTAGTAGTAGTTGGAGGTGGTGATTATTTTGATGACCGGCCCCCGTTTCATAGACGCTCAAGGTAAAACTACTACTTTGGTGGTGGTGATGGGTGTTTTCTCTATAAGATCTAGTTTTTGTGGTTTGCAACTGCCACGGAGCGCACTCCACTTCTCCTCTAGGTTATCATGGATGCCGGTTGTTGTTTTTAACAGTCGAGGGTTTCACTTTCTCCTCTTTCGCAACGAACTAATTCTGGGTTGGAGATCGCGTCACACGCACGCACACACAATCGCGCGATTTCAGTTGCACTCGTGTAGTCTCTAAGCTGCGCCCCCGTTTCTCTGAGTAATCTATCACGCATGTACGATCTGCAGGTGTCCACCGGGCAACTTGACGCCGCACAACGGCCCGCCGTCGTATCCACGCACGCAGGAGTCCATCCTGCCGTCGGTGGGCTCGCCGTCGCCAGCGTCGGGCGCCCCGTCGCCGCTCGCCAACCCCAACTCTGTGCAGCCGACGTCTGTCCCGCCGCAGGTCGATCAAATGATGCCGACGCTCTCGCCGGTCACGCAGCTCCACGAGCCGGCCGCCTCCAGCGACGACAAGGGCGCTCACGACGACGCGCAGAAACAGCCCGCCGAAAAGGACGCCGCCTTCGAACCGGAGCCCATCGCGCCCATCCTCAAGCGGCCGGTGCTCACCGACACCAAGGAAGTGCACGAGGACGACCCGCAGCTATCCCTACTCTACGACTACACGACGATGAACGCGTGGATGGAGCATCCGGTGAAAAAGTTCAAACCGCCGGAGAAGCCGTTCGTGAAGAAGGAGATCAAGACGGAGGTGATCGAGCCGGTACCGACACCGCCTCCTAGCCAACAACCGCCCGTCGCGCCGCAGCTCGGTCTGAAGCGACCTGGTGATCCGTACGAGTTCAACGAGGATCCTAATCCGATGAAGAAACCCCAGAAGGACGATATCATCAAGAAGGAGAATCTGTTCACGTCCGAAGGTTTGCAACCGTCCTACAAGGACCTTGAACAAATATTCGAGCATTCGGACAACTCCGAAAGCGACGACACGCCTCTACAAACGCCGCCTGATAGCAATAAATCGCAAAACTACGACATCATCACCGAGAATAAGAAAATCTTAGGTATCCTTCGGCCGGAGGAATTAAGCAAGATGTTTCCGACACCTCCAAGTCTGGAGCATCCCATCGTGAGTCCGTTGATCGGCGATGCGGAAACGCACGGCGCCAGCGGGCATTTCGCCATGACCATGACGAACATCGGCAGTCCGCGCGAAGAAGATATCGACGATTGGAGCTACGTGTTTCGGCCGCCTCTCATGAACAAGCTCGTTGGTTCCTCGAAGTACGCGCCGCTTATGAATTTGCCTTCGATCCAGAGCAGCCTGCACGGGCACACTCCGCAACCACCCGTGTACAAACCGTCCTGGATCCAGGAGAAGACCTCCAACAACTCACCAAGTCTCCCGAGCGCCAACTCGTTGATCATACAGAATATGATCGAGCCTAGCCCGAAGGTGATGGACGAGGAGTCGCCTGCAAGCACCAACTCCAGCGTCAAGGCGCCGATGGCCACCGACTTCGACATCGTCACGATGTGGAGGAGTGAGGTCAATGCGCTGCGCATCAACCTGCTGCTTGCCGACACCCTGTTGAATATTTTTCGGGATCACAATTTCGATTCGTGCACGCTATGCGTGTGCAATGCTACGCCGAAATGCGTCGGTAATTTGCGCGGTGCCGACGCATTCTACCTGCACGAGAAGGTGGAGAACTCGTCGGAGCCGCACCCAGATGATGAAGGTATCAAATGCTCATGCGGGTTTTCGGCGATTGTAAATCGTCGCTTGGCGTACGAGAGTGGGCTTTTCTACGAAGACGAGCTGGAGATCACCGGCATCGCGCAAAGCTCTGATAGTGCCAATGATAACCCGCTTGGTAACGGCATCTCCATCGGGCTGCTCGAAATCCTACGCGAACAGTGTCACATCCTCCAAACGCACTACTACGGTAAGATCCCCACGGGGAAGACGAAGAAAGCCCTCGAGAATCTCAACATTCTCGAGTTCAACGATGGCAATAACATCATCTCGCTCATCCTGGAGGTGCCCGCTGGGTTGAAGCTGGTCAGCAAGATGCACAAGTGGCCGTTTCTGAAAACGCAGGGCCCGCGTTGTAATCAGGACATCGTGCGCGTGATGAAGGGCCTGCAGCCGCTCCTTCAAACTGCTATTCAAAAGAAATGCCAAACGCGGTTGTGGGAGCCTCCGTCAGCGGTCAAAGGTCCACTCACCTGGCGCCAGTTCCACCGCCTCGCTGGACGTGGCACGGACGACCGGTGCGAACCCCAGCCAATCCCCACCGTCCTCGTTGGGCACGAGAAGGAGTGGCTCAGCTTGAGCCCGTACGCGTTGGCGCATTGGGAGACGCTTCTCCTCGAACCATACTCATATCCCAGGGATGTCGTCTACATGGTGCTCGCACCGGACAACGACTACGTTCTGCATCGTGTGAAGCGCTTCTTCAAAGAGCTGAGCATCATCTACGAGATGTGCAAGCTCGGCCGGCATTCGCCCCTCAATAAGCAGCCGTACTGCGTGGACGGCATCGTCCGACTCAAAGACGACACCGTGCAAACGCTCAACAACTTTTTGGCCCAGCTGACGATCGACTACCACCTGCTGGAGACGATCGGCACCGACGAGAAGCTGGTGCTCGAGGCCAACGAGGAGGGCAAGCCGCCAACGCCTCGCAACGAAGAAGAGAACGCCAATAATTCCAACAATCCTGGCATGCTCGTTGGTGGCGGTAATGTACTCGGCATGGGCGCGCAAGGAAACCAAAGCGGTTCCGGCCTGGGGACCAATGAAAATCCGAATATGCTGAATGACGGCAACCTATCGACCAATCTGTCCGGCAGCAATAGCGGTGCGAGTGTGAATTCCGGGCCAAACACTTCGACGACGAGCGTGAATGATGATGGCGACAAGGAAGCACCAGCGCTCGTCCTCTACTTCATCGATTCGGACGCGATGGGTTCGGACAGCCATGAACATCGTCGGCAGTCATTGTTCAACCTACTCAAGTGCTACGAACAAATCCTGCGCTCCTTGGGCGACCACATTAGAAACAACATCAGTTTACAGGTGAGTTGTAGTTGCGCTAATTCATTTCGGGGTCAGTGACCTTACATTGCGGTATTTTAGATCATCTCGTTGGAGAGCATCTTGGAATTGGGCAGATCTCGGCAACGCAATCGGCAGTCGGATCATCTACGCGCGTTGTCTTTGAGCGTCTTCGCGCAATCTCGCCGCCATCTTCAGCATTCCAATAATGTGAAGACGCTCACGGGTTTCGGCACTGCTGCCAATACGGAGTTGTTCCTGAAGAATAAGGATGTAAGTTGCCTTCAGCATTTCTATGTTGGATCGAAACTAATGCAATCGTTGATAATGTTCTTAGGAGAAGAATAAGGCGCCATTTAAATTGTACACTCCGCCGTACATTTTGGGCCCCATGAAGGCGAAAAGCGACAACTTCGACTTCACCTCCTCGGCGTCTGGTGACACCACGTCCATAATGTACATCAGCTACTGCTTGTCTTCCTGTCAGACGTACCTGCTGGCGGTGGCGACCGACGATAAGGGCGAGATCTTCGAGACCAGCATCATAAACATCTTCATACCGAATCGGTATCGCCGGAAGAAGACGCTGCACTTCGCGCGCCGCATCGGCCTCGAGAAGCTGATGGACTTCGTCATGGAGGTGATCTCGAAGAGCGTCAAATCGTGGCGGCTGGTGATCGGTCGCATCGGCAGGATCGGACACGGCGAGCTGAAGACGTGGAGCTTTCTCCTCAGTCGTAAGAACCTTTTGTCGTACACGAAAATGCTGAAGGAGTTGTGCATACAGTGCTCGCTCAACGCCAACGTGTCGATCGTCTCCGCGTGTCTCGTCTCGCTGGAGGCGGACTCGCGATTGAGACTTATGCCTGATCAGTTCACGCCCGACGAGCGCTTCTCGCAGATCATCAACTCCTCGCTGAACACGCCACAGGACGTCAGCTGCACGCACATCCTCGTCTTCCCCACCTCGGCGACGACGCAGTCCTCGCAGACCACCTTCCAGGAGCAGAACAGCATCGATCCCGACGACGAGTTCTTCAACATCAACGAGCTGAACGAGGACATCGGCGAGCACTTCAACGAGGACTTCAACGACATCTTCAACTGGCCGGATAACGGGCAGGTGGAGAACGAGATCGAGGACAAGTTCGAGCGTGCTGACGACTTCCACACGAACGCCGACCTGGTGCGTGGCGCCGCGTCGCCGTCGTCGGGCGCCTTCCAGCACAACCTCGCTGGCAGCTATCCGGCGATGAGCGAGGAGATTGGCACCGTGCTACAGCAGCCGCTCGCGCTTGGCTACCTCGTCTCGACGGCACCGATGTGCCGGATGCCGAAATGGTTCTGGTCGACGTGTCCGCACCTGGAGGACGTGTGCCCCGTGTTCTTGAAGAACGCGCTGCACCTGCACTGCCCAAATATCATGCAGAACTCCGAGGAGTTCCTGCAGCAGAGCTGCACGACGCACGCGCTTGACTCGCAATACACCACTGATGTCTTGAGGTTCGTTTTTGTTTCAAGCTTTCTTTTCGTTTGTTTGGAGCACATTTTAACAATTGTTTTTGCAGGTACGTTTTGGAGGGCTACAATGCGCTCTCGTGGCTCGCACTGGACAACAATACGCGGGACCGCCTCTCTTGCTTGCCCGTGCACATTCAGGTGCTCATGCAATTATATCACACCACATCAATTCTGTTGTCACCTCCGCCGCCGCCGACGCCGCCTCCTACGCCACCAACGTCGACCAGCCAGGGCGGAGGTGGCGGCCAAATAACATCACCGCAGACAAATAGCAATTAATATCGTATAGGCGCGTAGAGTTTCGAAGGTTTTTTTTATTGCAAGTTAATCGTGGAAAAGTTACTAATGCGTAGAGATCAATGGAGCGTTATCTAAGTAATCTAAATTATTCGTAAAATTGCATGTATGTCTATGATGCGTACGACTACCAGCGTTTGTTGTGTATGTAAAACGTTATGAAACTACTGACACTTAATTGGCTAAAATGATCAATATTAGGAAGCGTTATTGTAAATTATGGTATCCGATTTGATAAGGACGTGCGTTGGAATGCGAAAGAAGGAAATCTATGAGGAGACTAGTTCCAATTTGCTAAATAAGTACGTTAATGTTTTTATTTCGGAAAGAACTCATGCAAGAATTGATCAATTTTGATGGTGTTCCGAACGAGATTGCTGTTATCCATGCGAACGCGGCACGCAAAAACCTTTACAGTTTCCATGGAAAGCACCAAATATTATTAATTTACACTCAAATATCATTATACGCGTTTTATATTGTTTTAACGAAATGTTATTTTAACAAGGAAAATCTCTCTCTTCGATATGTGATAAATTATTAGACGAATTTGTATATAAAAGTAACAATTATTATAAACAATTTAAAGCAAAAGGAGAAAGTTTAAACAATGTTTATTGACAAAAAGCAAAAAAAAACAAAAAAATATTAGGGGCCATGATGAAATTAATTAACAAAATGATAAACATTAAGGACGATGATGAACAATTGATTTTTGCTTATACACACTTTATTTTAATATTTTAATGAGGAAAATCTCGAAAAGAACGTTACAATGACCATTATTTATTATTATTATTATATTATTAATGAAGTTTACAAAAAATTGACGAAATGGGTGTAGCAGAAAAATAGTAAAAATTGTTATTAATTTTTTTACTTATTAATAATCATACACAATTAGACATCTAAGTAGGCAATGTAATATACAATTATTATGGATAACGATTGTAATTATTTATAAACAAGAGTAGGTAGATGTAATGTAGGGTTACAAAAAGTACTTTTTATTGCAAAAAGGAGGAATTGGGTCTTATATTTATAACTATTTATAAACAATAAGACGAACACTTGTATTATATCCGATACTGATTAACCATGATTGCTACATACATACATACAATAATTATTTATTGTAAGACGAGAATATAACGAAAATGTTTTCGCGCAAAATGAGGAACTAACTATTAATATTTATAATTAGCGATTATAAATACGTGTACATAGTATATATATTATTATATATATGAAATTTTAAATGATTATTATAAACAAATTTATAATAATCGCAAAGGCGTAAGGCGGAGATGCATAAATTAAATATAGGTAGGGAATAAGTAAGAAAAGTCTAAGCTAAATGATAAGCCAATTATTATTAATAATAATAGACTCATTAATTACAATTATTAATTAACAAATCGAGGAAGTATGAATGTAAATAAAAATGATATCCATTTCAGAATCAAAACATTGCAAATGTGAACTGTATAGTAGCGACCAATAAGCTTTTAATTGTAAACTTAATAATGTACATCGACAGAATGTTACCTGGTGCTGCAACAACTCGATGGATGGACATGCCAACCGAAAAAGACAGTGCTACTCAACGCGCTTGCCGCGCATATAGTTGTACAGTTGAATGCACTTCTCATACGCGATGAACGTGACGACGAACTGGGGCGCATTGCGGATGAAGAGCGGCGTGAAGCCGCTCCACAGCGCGAAGAAGCCCTCGTAGCGGATGATCTTGTACCAGACGTCGAACATGTTCTTGTAGTTGCCGTGCTTGCCGCCGCCTCCGTCGGCCGCGGCCTTGCCCTGATTCTGGATGCGCGTCTTCGTGATGTCGATGGGCAGCGTGGCGGTTGTCGCGACCAAGGACGAGACCACACTGGATATCACCTGGCAGAGGTTCGTATCGCCGGCGGTGATGTCTGAAACGCATGTATGATTAAAACCGCTTGTCTGTTCCCAGCCGCCCCCACGTACTGTACTTGATGAGCAGCTCCTTCGTCTGGAAGTAGCTCGCCAGCTGCGAGACGTTGACGACCATGGCGCGCACGATCGTCGGAATGGTGCCGCTGTACAGCGCCAGGAAGCCCTCGTCGGCGTAGATGCGCCGGATCGCGTTGAAGACGTTCGTATAGTTGCGTCGCTCCTCTGCTGGCAGCCGGTTGTCCACGGCCATGCGCGTGAGCGCCACGTCCGGCGGGAGGCCGACGAGTGCGCCGATCGACCCGGAGCACATCCCCACGAAGCACTTGTGCAGGAAGGAGATCGGCCGACCGTCTCTGCAATAGGAAACGGCGGGTCATGCGGAATGGGAGTATTGTTGAGTATTTACTTGGAAAGGTAGTCCGAGAGGATCTGAAAGAGACCTAGACGAGTGCCGGTGTACATCGCCTGGCGAGCCACGGAAGCTGATAGGCCGTGGTAGAGCCCCATGAAGCCATCGCGCTTTATGATCGTACGAGCGAACTGAATCGTCGTGCGATCAGTGCGCTTCTGGCCTTTTTCTCCGGCGACTTGCATGTTCAACCGCAGGACGTCCAGCGGATAGCATACCAATGTACCGGAAACACTTGAAAGCCATGCATGTCGTTTAAAAAATAACGTCGCCGAAGCGTCTGGAGCTTACCCGGCTACGGACGCGCATAGCAGTTTGATGTACACTGGGATATCGTGTGCGCTCGAAGTCATTCTGTCGATTGTATGAGGAGTTGATTAGATTTCGGTCATGTCATAATGATCTTGCACGATATTGCGATGACAATCACTCAATCGACTCGTCAAACAATCATCAAATGTGCCTTTTTGTTGTTTCGCTTGTCAACGTTTTGACAACGAGAGACTCGTTACGCCACCGAAAATACACATGTGAAATGTAAAAAATGGTGTATATATTGAATTTTAGATGTCTTCAACGTACGGATGCCAAGAGATATACAAAATGCGAGATAAATGAACCGAAACATTTAGTTGTAGGCATCGTCCAACGCTGGCACAATATCGAACAGCGATGGTAAATTAGTTAAGATTGTACGAAACAAAAATGAGAGGGTTTATAGATTGTTATTCGTCGTCGCCGCCATCGAAATGCCGCGCTGGCGCTTCCACGCGTGTATACGCTCGCGCAGCTCGTCGGCCGGCTGCAGCTGGTCCTCGGTGAGCGGCTGCCGATTGAAGGGGTCGGTGGCGCTGTTCAGCAGGTGGCGCATGATGACCGCCCGGTCCATCACCAGGCCGCTGCTCGGCAGCAGCACCGGATCGCTCATCACCGTCATCATCAGCGGATCCTTGAACTCGTCGGGCGCGTCGTTCATCCAGTCCTCGGAGCGCTGGTTGTCCTCGCGCACCTGCTGCGCCTCCATCGCGAGCGCGCGGAACATCTCCACCTCAAGCGGCGTCTTGATGCCCAGCCGCTCCATGACGACGATCGCGTCGTCGAAGAGCTCCTTGGTGAACGAACGCTACAATCACAACAAGACAAAAATGAATTAATGCATTCTCATTTTCAGCAAACTATGGAACATACCTCATCCTCGGCGAGCGCCTTCGCGAGATCCTTGCTGTTCAGATGCAGATAGATGTCGATGAGGTGCGAGAGCAGCCAGCGCGGCATCCACGAGTACTTCTCCGGATTGCGCACCTTCAGGTTCTTGCACTTGGGGCCGCACAGCTGGCGCAGGTTGAAGTTCAGCATGGAGGCGAGCCGGTCGACGAGCTCCGGCCGCAGGAACGGCTCCTTGATGTCGATGGTGAGGTAGTGGAACATGTCGACGGTCTCGCGCGCCAGCGTCAGGTAGGACTTGCACTGGCGCTCGTCGTGGCTGAGCTGGCGCATGCGGTTGTGCTGCTGCTCGTTGCTCAGCTTGCTCCAGGCGCTCGTGTTGCGCACCAGCTCCTGCACCTCGTGGATGCGCTTCAGCGACTCGAGCGACTCGTCGAGCAGGAATGTGGTGTCGTTCATCAGCATGTTGACGAACTTGACGAACTGCTTGCCGCCCTTCGACTCGTTGATCAGCGCGGCGCGGTGCAGCGGCGACGACCACATGCCTAAAATTTACCAGCACCAAATTAGGGCGATGATATGGTAAGCAAACCAAAGACTAACCTTTGATTATCAAACTGATATGATAGCGTATGGTGAATTTGTCGTAGAATTCGCTGCTGGAGCCGGTCGTCTCGACGTCCGTGTAGAACTTCATCAGCGCCGAGGGCAAATGCGTCTGGGAGATGAAATGCGCCATGATGCGATCGTACAGCGGGTCGGTGCTGCCTTGCGTTTGCGGTGTCAGGATGAAGACGACCTCCACGATCTTCGCCACCAGGTAAGGATTCTTAATGCAACTCGATCCGCAGATCATCGTCAGCAGGAACGTTATGAGTGTGTCGTCCATATTATCAGTAATGGTTTTCGTTGCATATCTGCAAATGTTCGCAAAGCAACAATAAATATTCGGATTGGATGCGTTATTGTGTGTTCATGCGGGGGACTTACTGTAAGGCAAAGTGCAGAAATTCGGCGATGTCCTCCACGTACCATTCGGGCAGCGCCGCGAACAAATCGGGTGGAGGAATGGCAAAAACACAATTTCCGCTCGCTGCCGAGGAAGTCGATGCGCTCGCGGTCGCTGATGCAAATGCATTGCTGACCGCATTCAGCACATCGGAGGTGATCCCAATTGGCGTCCCAGTGAGCGCGCCCAGCAGGAATTCGGCGACCGACGTGTAGAATATAAGCGAACGCCTCATTAGATTCTTGTCGATCAATCCAGTATCTGCACAACTCTTCGACCTGAAAATGAAGAGACATATCAGCAGGGTGTTTCTGGATATGGTTGTGAACGTACTTGACGAGGCGCTTCAGCTGGCGCTTCCAGCGCTTGATCATCTCGCGATTGCGGGACGCGTACTGCGTCAGACTCCACTCGTTCTCGGCGCTCTGCGTGTCGTCGATGAGCTTCTTCAGCTCGCGGATGACGCGCAGCCGGCGCTGGTACTTCTGAATGGCGGGCAGCAGGGCGAGATGGTGCGCCTGCAGGCAGAAGAACCAGCACTTCGTCGGGAAGTTGACGTTCTGCGGATCGAAGAGGTTCGTGCTCCACTGGCTGAGCGCGTCGGCGAGCTGCAGCCGGTCGAAGAAGAGGCGCGTCGTCTCGTCGGACGTCTCGTTGCACTTGAAGAGGAAGTAGTTGAAGTCAACCTTCTGCAGGTTGATCTTGATCGAGAGCAGCTGCAGCACGCTGAGGAAGTTCAGCATGAAGCCGTCGCTGGAGTAGCGCTTCTCGTCCACCTGCAGCTGGCAGCGCTTCACGTTGAAGTTGAGCACGTTCTCGAACCAGCGCAGCGTCATCGCGCGGCTGCGCGTGTTCAGCAGCAGGTTGTAGACGATCTTGTGCAGGTGCGCGCGATAGAAGTCGATCTCGTCGACGAGCAGGCTGCCGTCGCGCTTGCGCTTGTCGCTCTCGACGAGCAGCGGATCGTCCTCGGCGAACAGCGACAGCGAGAAGCAGACGCCGAGGAAGGACTTCTTCATCACCTCCTTGCTCATCGCCTGCCCGATGAGCAGCTGGTTGTCGCAGGCGTAGTGCGGCAGGCTCGCGATGAACGTGCAGTAGTAGCGCGCCTCCTCCTTCACCTCGGTGAGGCTCAGCAGCAGCGTGACGATGCGCATGTAGTGCAGGTTCGTCAGCGAGCAGCGCTGCATCTTGATGTGGATCTCGTTGAAGATGCGCTGGACGATCGCCTCCTTGCCGATGAAGTGCGCGACCACGTCGTTGAAGAGCTGCGCGTTGCTCAGCTGAATGAGGAAGTCGACGAGGAACAGGCCGCCGGGCAACGCTATCCGCTTGCGGCTCAGGAGTGTAATTAGATTTAGGATTTGGCTTTGGAGTGACTTCATTAGTGGCAGTTCAATTGCAGACAGGTCCATCTTTTTCAGGCCTCTCTCATAAATGCGTGCCAGATTGAGTAGTGGAACATTAGCATGCATGCTGTCCTGAGAAATTTCCATCAGCTTCTCTGCCATCTCCTCTTCCAGAAAGGTCTCAAACCTGGAGCTCAACTCCAATATGTCACCCTCATTCACCAATTTGTTCTCATTCTCAAATTCACACACTAGATTACCCACCTCCAGATTCTCCTCCAAGAATGAGACAATATTTTTATACTTCTTTCTCAGGAAGTTCTCCTGCATATTGGAGTTCTCCTCAATGTCCATCTGGATGTTTTCGTTTCTCTCCATCAGAACTGAATCTATTTCCATTTGATTGCAATTGGCTTCATACTTTTTGAAATTGTCAATATTTCTGTGAAAGTTCTCATTATTGCTATGGAAACTATGTAAATTCTGTGCATTTTCATCTGATTCTGCTGCATTTTCATTGGTTTTCGCCACACTCTCGTTGCAATCGTCTATGATTTCGGCCTGTTTGGACGAAGTTCCTGCTTTCTGTTGGTTCTGTTGGAGTTCGAGATGGGCCAGACGGCGTCTTCTTATCTAGAAATAAATTGATAAGCGAATTTCTTGCCTGATGCTGTAGATTAGAGGTTAATTTCGATACATACTTCTTCTTGGGTTAATTCTTCATTGAACTTCGGTTCATCCATAATTTCATTTAAATTGACAAGAATTAGTTACGAATTGTTATTATATCTGCAACAACAGCATTATTGATCACAATTACACTGTCATTTTCGATGACAAGGGTAAATCTTGATTGAGGGTCAAGTTGTACCAAAATTCAGCAATGACGATGTACAAGAATCGGTACCTTTGGCATCGCAGCAAATCGCATCCGCTCTTTACTTATTTCTGAAATTTTTCAAATTATTGTTGCCGATTCTTTACTTTAAGTTAATGCCCTATTTTCTATCTAATCTGCACTTAAAAATCAATGTACTCGGACTATTTTATTCGTATTTTGCCAATAGAGGTTGATAACGAGAATAAACGCAACGAATAATGTGCTCTATGAATTAGAGAGGCAGAGAATGAAGATGCTGTCGTTAAAACTAATGAAGGCTAGTTACTATATTTTCAAAATCGTTTTTTTTGCGCACTTGTTCAGAAACTCGGACTTGTTGGATTCCTGTCAAATACAGTTGGCAAGTCCGCATTCGCCATTTTGTTTACGTCCATGACCTACATGTGTTTCAGACTACTTCGTTTTTATTATTTCCTTAAATTTGTTTGGCCCGTTTATAGATTATTAATGTGCTGGAGCTCACTTGACTGTGAAGTCATAAATGAAGACAGATAAATAATTGAGTGGCGCCCATAGAACAAGTACTGTGCCATACACAATTCTTGTGACTGATACCATGGCCATGTAATGTATGTATGCCATTTCAATTGCATGATTATTATTTTTGCTGCATTGGGGAACCATAATAGTATACTATAGAGTCTCTGATACTATAGTTGGATATAGGGTATCTGGTCGCATTTTTTCAAGTTTTGAGCAAATTTATGAGACTTGTTATCTTCCTTACATTCCATTCAATTTCCTGGTAAACCCGGCAAGCTATCATCGCGGTTCAACGTTTATTTTACAGGCCGGTTAATGCACTTTTATTTTGTAGATTAGAAGTTGAAACTGGAAGTGATGTGTGGCTCTACTTCAGTTGATATTAAAGCAGTCCAGATTATACAAGATCAGATGAATCAAGATCTTCTCTTTCAAGGTATTCCTCTCTGACTATTACGCTTTTCTTATTGCATCAAACATATCAGCTGCAAGGGCAGTGTGGTACTGCACCAGCTTACTAGTTCGATTCTAAAGTTTCGGAATTTTATAATTTAAATTGATTTGCCTGAAGCGCAACAAAATAATGTCCAATTTTACTTTCATTTCAAGGTGGATTAAGAATGACTGGAAGGTGGCGCCCCCAGTGGCCTGTTTTCGCATAAACAAACCTTCATGAAATAAACAAAAGCTTGCGATAGACGCCAACAATAAACAACTGCGTGCCAGTTTGTTGCTGCATCACT